>JAMKCH010008299.1:0-34930 GCA_023653785.1 Ophioderma brevispina
AGGCAAAACGCGTTAAAATAGCTTAAATCACTAGTTAATTAATTCAGCATTATAATCGAATAGATACAATCAAAAGAATACAGGAAAAAGAATTATATGTTAGACCCACCACTGGACAATCCCGAAGGGCTTACTCTCTAAATGCAAAAGAGTGAATTTCACTCTTTTGGAGTGACTACACACAGGGCCCACTCTAAAAAGAGTGAAATTTCACAGCTTTCAAAGAATACTTTTTGGTCAAATTTACTCTTGATAATTTAACAAATGATAAAATGATATCATTTTGTCAATTATCAAGATCAAATTTGACCCAAAAAGTGTTCTTTTTAAGGTATGAAATTTCATTCTTTTTGGAGTGGGCCCTGTAGTCACTCCAAAAGAGTGAATTCACTCTTTTGCATTTAGAGAGTATAATGAGTGGTGTAATAAATCTTTTTAACAAAATATATAATAAAAGCCCGGGATCTAGGCAAATATATACTTTTTCTAATCCTTATAAGGAAACGAACATGTAAATGTACATTAAAACACAATTTGACTCGATTTCAAATTTTCCTCTGTAGTAACATTTCCCCCTTGAAGAAGGGGGCAGCAGTTTAAAAATTTGAACCCCATCATTTTCTGACAGTCTTGTCCCTATTGAATAAAATCAGCAAGAAAATAAATTTCAGCACAAAAATCCTACGGGAACTGTTTCATTGACATATCAAACCACACTATATTGGTTTAAACACTTTATTCCGTCATTTATATACAAGGTGTATGTACGAGACGGAATAAAGCATGTAATCCAATGGGTGCATTAAGCCTGTTTCGTTTAGTTTCGTTGCGCAAAATACAGTAAGCTTAAAATCCTAAAACATTTAGGTTTGCCCATAAGAATTTCATAACGTTGTTTATCTTTGTCCGGACAAAGGAAGACAATTGTCTAAAGTCGTGATATTTTTTCAAGAAAAAGTTCAATTTTAAAGTTTGTTTTTCATTGTTTTCTTGAAAAAAGATCAGTTTATAAGGTTTGAATTCTTTTAGATTTGAAGGTGTTATATATAACGGGAAACTAAATATAAAAAAAAAAAAAAAAAAAAAAACTGAAAGCTTTCGGCCTGTTACGGCTGGTTGGATGGCCGCGATGAAATCGACTGAAATGGAGAATTTTGCCCAAAATTTGAAAAGTGGGTAAAAGTGGGTTTTAGTGATTTAAGGGATATACAAGGTGTATGTACGAGACGGAATAAAGCATGTAATCCAATGGGTGCATTAAGCCTGTTTCGTTTAGTTTCGTTGCGCAAAATACAGTAAGCTTAAAATCCTAAAACATTTAGGTTTGCCCAGAAGAATTTCATAACGTTGTTTATCTTTGTCCGGACAAAGGAAGACACTTGTCTAAAGTCGTGATATTTTTTTCAAGAAAAAGTTCAATTTTAAAGTTTGTTTTTCATTGTTTTCTTGAAAAAAGATCAGTTTATAAGGTTTGAATTCTTTTAGATTTGAAGGTGTTATATATAACGGGAAACTAAATATAAAACGTAATAATATGATGATATAACCCATAATATGGAATAAAGCAAGAGACAGCTATTTTGGGATACGCATATAATGTTACTATGGAATAGCTACCTTATGATGTATTCCGTATTATGGGGGTATATCGGGATATAGCCAAAACTGCCATTTTGCAATGATATATGTCATGTTCTTACCGTCTATATTACATCCGTTATCCTTATCATCTGAATTATTGTCAGTTTCGTTGCATGAACAAGAGGAACTAGGGAGAAAAAAAATAGATTGTCATCATAACACTGCGGTTTCAAAGTCTCATTTATTATGACAAAACCAGAATAAGACAAATAAATATCAAAGGCGACACATTTTGACAACTAATTGGGATTACTTATTATTCTAACTTCATCTTGTGTAAATTTTAGGAAATTTCATTGCGGGCAAAAATATAGTTTACCACTTCTCTCTATGGAGAATGGGCATATAGAGGGCGCTATAACATACAAATTATGACCTTTGTAGGTCTATATGGCAATATTCCCGCAATGGATTTTTCTGATATTTGCGGAGGGAATAGCTCTTGAATTGCACGTCCCTACTTATATCAGTTGTCAAAATTGTGTCACCACTGCTTAAAATTGTTGTAAAAATAAAAGAGACAATTCTCATGGGGGTCAAACAGCTGTGAAAAAAAAGAGGTATCAAATTAAAGTATAAAAAGGCGAATACAACAGGTAGGACACTACATCACATATGAAGCTGTAATTCATGACACGGGCTCTCATGGTTCTCATAAACCAAAAACTTTTTAGTGAAAGGTTAAAACTAACTCTCAGGTCTACCACCTTTCTTAGTTTATCTCTGGTGGTCTCATTACATGATAGAGCATGATATGACCTCTGAGAAAATGGACCTTCTATATATCTGTACGCGCTGTTAAGCTTCTCTCCTTTGATTGGCTAATTACATCATTACTCTATCGGGGGGGGGGGGGGTATAGAGTCTGGTGGTTAAAATATATGAACAAAACGTTTTAAAGATAATCGCCCAGTTCTTATATATCACTCACATGATGATCGGAAAATCATGTTAAATGTTAAATTTATATTGTAGTTTTTAGCTATCTTTATCTTTCATGTTGGTTTTGAAAAGGATTACTTGTTTTTAAAAGGTTTATACTATTTCACGCTCAATTAGCAACTTGTAGCTTACAATTCACATTGGCATGTAACAGACGCAGGTTTGGCAGGGCATGTAGTTAGAGAAAAGAAGCAGTTTTCTTCGTAGAATTGTACTTCATATTTTCCGTTTTGCCCATCAGCAAAGCCTTCAACACACATGCACGGCTCGCCACCTAAACAAGGAAATTATTGTATACAAAAAATTAGTATCGGATCACGAACTTAATATTGCAATGTTGTAATCCAGTGAAAACTGCATGGCGTGGCTTCAAAACTCAAACACCAGTTGGCTGGCTTCTCATGGCGGTACTTGATCCGTGTTTGATTATTTAAGCCCATTATAAACTTCCAGTCGCAGAGTGCGATTTCTGCTCGCGAGCATGCGTAACACTTGAGCTTGGGTCAAAATCCGGTGTTGCGCACGCCAATCGCTCGCTGCGACTGGAAGTATATCATGGGCTTTAGAATAGAGGAACCGGCTGCAACTGCAAAGAACCCAGCTGGACCAGTGAGCCGACTGTTGTTTCAGTTTTGACGTACTTAATTCCTTAAGCCCCATGATATACTTCCACCCGGTGAGGTGCGCAACACCGGATTTTGACCCAAAATCAAATGTTACGCATGCTCACGAGCAGAAATCGTAAAGCTTCGACTGGAAGTAAACGGAACACAAAAATAAACTTATAATGTTTCACCAGGTCATACCTTAAAATCCTGCCCATCAAAATGAACCGAAATCGCACATGATTACTGCTATACTCCAGGGGCGGCGCCAGGGTAAAATCATAGGAGGGGCGAAACATCATAGGGGGGGGGCGAAACAGTACAAAATGAACTCATTTTGGTTAAAAAACCCTAATTTTTGCGCAAAAACCCTGATTTTCCTAAATTTTGAAAATCTAAGGGGGGGGGGGGGGCGGCCGCCCCCTGCCACCCCCCCTGGCCCCGCCCTGCTATACTCTACTCTAAAAACATGTCATTGACCAAGCAGTTGTCCAACTGACACAACATAGGACTATTAGTACTATGAAAATCCAGCACGTGGTATTCCAGGCTAAGTTACCATAATAGCTAAGTTACCATAGTATACCATATATTAACATGTCCGTACGAACTGTCTAACTATATATGTAGGCCTATAGGGTCTATTTAAGATATGTGATGCAGACGTCTGTTGCCATACTAAAAAGAAAAAAATATTTCATTTAACTAACGAAATCTTTGAATAGTTTCATTATCTTACCTTGATTTATTTTACTGAAATCACTGGTATTTCTATATCTCTCAAATTCAAAACGGATTTCAGATATATTTTTGCCTTGATCCAGGATCAAATTGACTTCGATACTGCATATTTCATTTTGTTCATTTGTTTCATTTATTCGACGTTGCATTTCCGTGGGTGAGGAGTGCCAACAGCCTTTCACCCAACAGATCTCTAGCAGGCAACATAAACTGAAATCAATAACAAAATCAAATACACGACAATCATTGGATATTCTCATTTTATATGTTTCCTTAACATAGAATAAACTTGATAAGTTAAATGGGCCTGTTCCGATCGTCTTTGAGACCCTCTGGCTAACCTGGAAGTAGTATCAATTTTGATATCAGATAAAAGGCCGTATTTTTTCTCATTGTCATCCTGAAATTATAGCCTTCAAATAAATTTCTTTGCCAAGATAGAGACCAAAAGCTGCCGTTTTAATGGTTAACCATCAATATTAACACACTAGTGAATAGGGCGTTGCAGCATGCATTATCGCTTCTACCATCAAAACCGCAAGTTTGCTTCCCACGATACTTGGTGGTAAGTGTATCCAAACGCCATGCTCTCATATCAAGTAGAAAACACGATACACTAAAATCGGATCAGGCACCTGGTTTTTGAGTGCATCTTTGATCGTATCCATTAACCTGAGCTGTAAAGCCGATGATAATACTTCCAGTCGCAGGGAGCGATTTCTGCTCATGAGCATGCGTAACACTTGATCTTGGGTCAAAATACGATATTGCGCACGCCAATCGCTCGCTGCGACTGGAATTATATCATAGGCTTAACTGCCGATTGGTCACAATGGAACTTATGTTATTTTTTTAGCCAATCAGTAAGATGGTAAGAAAGGTCGTAGGGCTGAAGAGGACTAGAGCTTAAAGCAATAACAGCACAATTTTTGAAGATCGCCCCCAATTTTCAAAATTTGATATTTTTGCACAGTTATGTTGGTAATTGTCTAGGAAACTACACCTGCGAACGAGAATGCTAAAAAATGCGTATTATCATAAAAAAGGGCGATTTTGTAATTAGAATTGGGATCCCAGATTGTACTTAACGGCAGATCTGGAAATGCTAAGTTTATGTCCGTCCATGATGAAATAGTGCCTACCTCAAGAAATGACCTCTAAACTTGACTTGCCGGAGCCAATGTTGGGTCTATGTGCTGACAGCAAGAAAAACTTCCTTCACGCAAAGGACAAGCTTGGACTGCCTGCAATAAACTATACCACTTACTGGCAATCTGGTATCTCCAATTCAACCAAGCTGAATTTCTTTAGAGCCTGTGTAGTAGAGAGTATCCAGTTATATGGATCTGAGACCCTGGACCAGGAAGAAAGAGCTACCGGATAGACTGTGGGCACCTACGAGGGCTGGCTTATGTATGCGAGTACATATCATATCTGGCGTTAGGCACATAACCAAAAGCACATTTATGGAGATAGCCCTCCAATCTCATCTTTGTGCCCAACGGCGAGCACGATTTGCCGATCACTGTCATATGCGTTTGATCAAGTATCCAGACTCACATGTTGTAGGTTACCATGCCCAAACATGGGTCTTCTGCCCTCTAATTACATTGATGTGATGTGCTTGAGACATCCAGGCATGACCATCAGACATCCCCAACTTATGACGGACAGGGCTTTGGCGCTACATGGTGAACAGGGCATCTCGATGCGGCTGCTAGAGTAGATTTCCCTCTGACTGTCAGAAGAGGGAAAAATAGCCGCCTCTTTCCCTCTGATCTCTCTCTTTTCTCTTTCTCCGCTCGCGAATTGTTGAACTATTTGTGGTCATGTAACGCAATTTTTATAACCAATCAATGACATGGAAAAACATATTCATGAGCGGATATAATGTCTTCTATTTCCCTCTAACCATGTATATGCATTTTGGGATAACCATCAATTGCACGACTTTTATGTTGAGGCGCTATTATTTTTTGGTCATACGCAAAGGTCGATAACATCTGTCAAGTCATGCTAGCTAACAAATATATTTATGAATCAGTAAAATCTTCTACTATTATTTTGTTTTGTTGAAAATGCACTGTGGTTTCAATATATGATCTTTTAGTTTGGAGTGACGAGATCATAAAACCTAAAGTTTCACTTCCAGTTTCACTGGATAGGATTATGTGGGTTTTGATAGAATAACATGTTGTAAAAAAGGAAATGGAAACTTTGATAGTATTAAGGAAGCAGTGCGGGTAATAGTGTTATCTATTTTGTTCACAGATTATTCATTCTTGGCTTCATGACTAATGAAAAAAAATTTGGCATAATACTCGTGTCATTATTATTTCCTATTCTCGCATAGGCAGTGGCTGTCGCAAAATCCTCATTTTTAGACGACGTATTTGTTTAAAAAGAGGCAAATTTTTCGTGATCCACAGCCTCGCCTCTCCCCTTCTTCCCTTCTTACCCCCAAAAGTTGAGATTTTTATAGCATGGGTAACCGTTGGCCTGTCTGAGTATATTATGTGTGCCTAATTCGTAATCTTGTATTTCTGTCGTAAACGACAAAATTACAATATAGTGTCCTGTGGCCCGAGATACAAGGATTTGCTCATAACACAAACAAACGCTCGTCAGAATCAACTGAAATTTGAAAAATAATCTTTTCTCAGAGTATTCTACTGAACTATAACAAAAATGAGGTGCAGGATCACGATACATACATACACACATACATACATATTTCAAATCTTTATCAATGATAATCAACATGGAGCCAACCGAAGCGGCAACAACATTAGCCTTGATAATTATAACACATGATTTACCTTAAACGGCGAGCACTGAAAATTAATTTTCTCTGGTGAGTTTGTGTCTGATTTTCCATATTAGATCTGTGCCAATCATTACGCTAACAGAGCAGTACTTGCAACAGCTTTAGCACGACGTTGGGAGACCAAGGATTTTTCAATCCTCCCGACGAAATCGATAATGGGCACATGACCGAGTGATCACAAAGACGATGATTTGGCAGCTAAATCCGCAAATAAAGCAGATTGCAAAGGGGCTGATACTTGTTGAATTTAGCTTATAGCGTCCTCAATGAAAAGCGTAAAAGGGACAATGTATTTCAACTATAAAGCACTTCTATTCTCGAATCATGAGTAAAAGATCGGTTTGCTTGCTTGGGTATGACCTGAATAATATTAACAAATTGAATCTCCTCATCGTCATTTGTGATAAGATCACTCGAATGGTCTTTTCACGGGAGATAGTCATAGAATTGTTGTATTTCGATATCTCTTTTTGTAAGAGTTTTTCCAGCTATTATGCCTCGCACTATGATTAATCCCGAACTTGCATGCAGCCATTTGCAACGCGAAATTGTGTCATAAGGATATTAGAGAGGGCAAGACTTGCTGACCGAGGATACATGACCTGAAGCAAGGAATTAGTTTCAGCGATCTGTAGCCTCGCCTTAGTGATGAACTTGATGACGTCATCACTTTAAGTCCCCGTTCTTCATGTGTTCCATTGGGGACACGCATAGTCTGGTCTCTCGAGGTTCAGGTCAAGTCTTTTTCCCTGTGATTCAAGTTCTCTTTCGCAGTTCTTCATGATTCGGCAATTCTGTCTGCCTTTCGATAATAAAATGGTATGCTTTTTTATGACACTTTATGATTCGTAACCAGCCTTATGCACTCATCTTCATTCACCTAATTAAGAAAATCTCAAGTTTAGAGCAAATGTTGTTTTTAGTTCGAGCCAATGATGACCTTACGCAAACATGTTTTTGTGTTCTTAACAATTAGTCCCACTTCTGGTCATTCATATCCTGCAAAGTTATTGGGGGTTTGAGCATGTTCTTCTTTTACTTTCCTTTTCTGCAGTATGTAGTTTGAGGGATATTTCGGCCGTTCTTCGGACCAATTCGTCGTTGGAATTCAACATCCTGAAAGAAAACAGGAAAGCTTCTAGCAAATAAATAGTTGATGGTTTCGAATTCCCAACCCCACTCCACAAACCCCCGTTGACTTTCGGACAAAACATACTTGCGATTGTGAATTGATGTTGCCCAAACCATGATTTATAATATTTGAGCAATCCTATTTTCTTCCATCGCTGTCAAAGCTTTAATTTGGTACCGGAAGTAATCGCCGAAAAGTCCTCACTTTGGTAGGCAAAGAATATTAATGGTTTGAAGTTTATAGCAATGTGCCAAAGGGGCAACGTACATACATACATACATACATACATACATACACAACATACAGACATACATACATACATACATACATACATACATACATACATACATACATACAGACATACATACATAAAGACATTATTTGCGCAAATCAATGAATATCAAGCGCATTACAACAAAAATAACCACAAAAAATTTAAAAGAGTATAAAATTAAACACAAGGAATAATATTTTGATGAGCTTTTTGAATCTACTGAGGTGGGAGCCATGCGAATTTTGGATGGAAGTGTATTCCATAGAAGTGGCCCATAAACATGAAAAGAGTGATCACCAGTCAGCGGCCGGTAGTGGGGGTATGACCAGTCCAGTAATATCCTGAGAAGAACTTAGAGAGTAGGGCGAACCAGTGTCCATAAGATGAATACGAGAATTTTATGTTCCTCTTGGAGATATCTAGGGCACGCCTGTACAATGAAACATTATGGTGAGCCAACAAAGTTAAAGTTAAATGTACTTTCGTAAAAGCTATTAAGCTAACTCTTGACGAAAATGCTAATTTTTGATTCCAAAATCGTTGGAGCTGACGAATCAACTCCACTGTAAGGAACACGTGTCTATCTACCCTTGCGGTCAAAAATTGGACTGGCAAGGGTATAACCGCTGATGGCGCACGGTATTGCAAAATGCAAAAATATCAAGGTTTCCTTTCATATACATTGCCTACGATGTTAGGGAGAAATTTAATTTCCCCTAACGTTCCTCCTTTATTCATTTAGCATAACAACGGGTGTGGATATTAATTATTAATATATGCTATTTTATGCTATTTTCATGTAAATTAAAATTTCAAGATTTTGTACGATGGACCGGTGTAGAAGTAATTATCGTCCGGCGTACTCATAGTCCGGGAACAATGGTGAACAATAGGGCAATCGATTCAGTTGACTCTTCACGCAACATTAGTTTCACGCTTTATTCCGTTATCGTCTATGGAGCCCCGGACTGTGGCTCCCGCCGGACTATATCTGCTTTCACACCGGTCTGTAACAAAATTGACTATAGACAGTCTGTCATAAAACACATAGCCTCATGAATATGGAAAATTCCGGCCCTATGGTATTAGCGTCATTACTATTATTCTTGAATTATAGTAAGATTAGCCTATCTTGCAGGTTAGGGGAAATTGGCTATTGTTATGCACTAATTAAAACATTAGGGCGAAATTTCATTTCCCCCTAACGTTTTCCTTTGAATTGCGGTTTATTCCGTTTTGGATAACAAATGATATGAATAATAATTTATGCAAATTAAGGGTAATCCACTAGAATAACAATTAATTTAAATAATAATAAGAGCTCATTATAACCTAATGAATAATTCAAATTTTAAAGTAATTACTATTATTATTATTATTATAATTATTATTATCAGCTTAGAATATACCGTAAGGCGAATTTCACCTTTGTTATGTATAAAATTCGACGTTACGATTTCCCTAACTTTTCATGCGTTTATTTGTGTTTTGTCTGAACCTGTGTTTACCGAACTATTCATCCATTCACATCATGATCTTGAACACCAGGGTTCACTCGATCAGGTGTTGACGTAGCTATTCTTTTTGTAACAAACTCAGACATGAAACGTTACTACAAAAATGACAGATCAATCACACTGTTATTAGTGACCCATTGTCCTACGTGATAACGGATTTACAACGGAACGCCATGCATTAGATAACAACTTACCAATAAACTGTCCATCTCACACCTCTTCGACGGAGAAAACCCATACGGGTTGACGGTATCCAATGCATCGTAGAAAATTGCAACTTTAAATAACGATCTATTGCATTCTACTTGCGTTGCCACTTCTTGGATTCAGCATTCCATGCCTCGCCATGGTAAGTCGCTATTTATAGAGCAAAGTTGGGTCAGTATGCGATTCCCAGATTTTTGGAAGTGTAGGTCTACATCCTGTTTTGATAAGGAAACCTGTCTGTACAGCCTTACCTGTACAGGCAGCCTTTTTTCAGAATAACTTTGGCCGCTGACGAAAGGGATTTACCCTAAAGACATAGTGCAGGCCTGACATAGTGTAATACCTGACAAGCGCCCTCAATGTTTTCAAGTTTGGCAAGATATAACGTAGCTATAGGGGATTGGCACCCTGGGGCAGCGACACTGAATGGCGACCAATCCCTAAATTGCGCGCAAACATCGCAAAGTTGGTTTAATTCAAGTTCGTCATGTGAGTGCAACAAAGTCGTATCTGCATTTTCATGATTTAACAGGAGAAGCATTTTTGTGTTTCATTCTTTTGTGACTTTTCAAATGATAATAATTCGTACACACGATAAAATGTATTTTTTTAAATATCTTATAAATATCTCATTTCCCACTTAAGTCGACTAATTAAGTAATTGGCTAATTAAAATGGCGTATCTCCACACACATGATTTCCCTTCCCGTGTCGTGCAACAAAGTCGTAACTTACAGTTACGACTTGTTGCACGACACGGGAAATCATTTGAGTGCAACAATTCGTATCTACCACACCTAATTAGGCCTAATTAGCCTAATAACTTCCTGCAATAATTTGAAGCCTTATACTTGAACTATATGTCAATTAATGCAATTCATTTACTTTTGTAAATTAATTAAGTCTGGGCGTAATTTTTGAGTGAAACAAGGTCATAACCACATTTTTGGTATGTTTTAGGTTTTTTTGTTCCGAAATTAGCATAAATTAGCATAAAATTTGTAAAAAATGAAATGCCCCTTTCACAAAACATTTTGGGAGATTTTTTTTACTTAGACAAAAACAACAAAACACCTTTTAAAAATAAAAACCAAAACCACGCTTTACAAGAAATAATGTCGTATCTACACACATGAATTCCCTGTCGTGGCACCAAGTCGTATCTACCAGTTCCGACTTTGTTGCCCGACACCGGAACTTCAATTTTGAGTGCCATCGTTTACTTAACCTACTCTGCAATAAATTGAGACATGTCAACCACTTGAAATGTATATCAAATTTAGCGTAATAATTTACTTGTTTCACATTATACAAATAACTCAATTTCGCCAAAAATGTCAGTTACGACTTGCACTCACATGACGAGATTGATTTTCGGTCTTGAAATGGTCATTCATGACTATTCATACTATTTGTCACAATACCTTTTACTAGAACGTACGCGTTGCGACATCTATACAGGGACGAAGGCCTTAGCAAACAGATGATTTTGGGTTTTTCGACCGGATGTTAATCTTTAAAAACCAACCGAATTTTTAACCAACAACGCGCACCCTATATAATTAAAGCGCATATATATTCTATGGTGTTTTGTTGTCATAACGGTCATTTTTCTGTCAAACTGTTTCAAAACCGTTTGCTGTAAACATATACATTTACCATAACGAGTACTACTCTTTGTTGCCTTGTAATTTTTTGCCGCCACAAAATGTGCGCGTAGTCTAAAGGAGGCGCACTAAATGGCGAGCGTGCATGGAGTGATGCATATCTACTCGTACATCGTTGGTGCATTGTGGTTAAGAATTTCGGTAAAAATGACTTCCCGTAGGGAAACCCAAATCCACGTATTTAACCACATTTAACCACACAGCTGCATTTACAAGCATTACGCTAGTATCTTGTAAGAGAAAACGACAAAGTCTATGTTAAAAAAGCATAACAGCACATTTTTTGAAGAGTGACCCCATTTTCCATTCAAATTTTTTGGATATCAAAAAAAAATTGCACAGTTACGTTGTACTTGTCTAGGAAAACTACACCTGCGATCGAGAATGCTTAAAAATGCGTATTTATCATAAATAACGATTTTTGCAATTCAATCTGAGATTGTACTTAATGGCACAGCTGCAAATGCTCAGTATGTCCGTCCATGACAGTAGGAACGCCAACGACGCATATAGCCGTTAAAAGGTCAATTTTAAGGGTTCAAACTTTGGTGAGCGGCATGACACTCGTGGGTACGAGGGAACTATATTTTTTTTCGCTGCGTTTTCATTAGCATTTTAATTGATTATGTATTATACACCGTAGAGGAACCAATTATTCCGCACAGCGCCGAAATAAGTCCTTAAATATGATATTTTGTTTATGAATATACAAATTTTCATCGGCTTTCTATTCCCAGAGTCGATATAATGCACATTTATCATGATCATGCTGGGCGATTTCCAGCATAATTTGCAATGTTGAACATTTTTCAACAAGTACCTCGCAATGTGCATATTATCAAAAGTATGACTCTTTTTCAAGCATGATGAGATCAAATTATTGGTATATAGATTTTCAGCTTCTGATAGGATTTATCGATGCCAATGCCCGCACTTGTCATAAAAATTCATTTGAAAACACGTTGTCAAAATGAATTTGACAGATAGATCAACTATAGATCAACTTATACCTATAGAGTTGATCTATCGCTTCTAACATCTATAATAAATCACACAACCAAAAAAAACTTGTTAGCTCAGTTAGTCAAGTGCGCTATTCAAGTAATAGGATTTTTCGTCTCGAGTCGGATAGGGGGCGACTTTTCTTTTTCAACTCCGTCTGTGCACATGCATCTTCCGGAAAGAAATAAATATTCAGTTATACTCTTATTACTATCATTTTATTATTTTTCCTGATCTCTGTGGGATGGGGCTTGATGTATAGGCGATTTTGCGTGGCCTTTTCTCTTTCCAACAGTCGGTTACGCCACTGTAGACTGAGACCCGGTTTTCCTTCATGTACATCTGTAACGAAATAATCATAATGCACGAATAGAGTTGAATGGTGTCTATGGCGTAATTGAATTTCTGTCATCAAGTCCTACACCAAGGATACACTACTTTACCATCAACTGCCGTAACCTTATTCAGTCATCATTACTTTTCCTTATCTTTTAGAGTGCATTTCTTTCTGTAAAACGATGCAGTTTCCCAATAAAAGATGTAACAACTTAACCACCTATTTTTTCCCTTTGAAAGTTTCCAAGCGGACACAAATAAATGCTCGGTTTTCTTCTAGCGTCAACAAAATTTCTTGCACGAGGTTCGTATCTACTTGCGTATGCTTTGGTGTCATGGTCCGCAGGTGCAAAAACACCTTTCAGATCGAAAACAAAACAACATTGCGAAGGGCCCGTCTTAGCAGGCCATTAATCACGATTTTTCCGACCAATAATGTACATCAAGATCTAACTCTGTAGCATTTTTTCGTTGGATGGCGATAAATTTCATGGGCCTCTAAAGATGTTCTTTTTGTCGTTCGTGACTCTGACTTTGGCCATTTTGGTACGTATTTCGGCGTGTTTAGCTTAATTTCTCGCACGAAAGCCACATATTTCTACCAATTTCCACTGGAAATCAAAGTTTGTATCCTTAATGGTGGTAAGTTACATAATAGGAAAAAAACACCGAAAATTAATATCATTTCGATATTTAAATTTTTTAGAGTACTCGCACTCGCTTGGATTTAAAATTTTGTGACCGTCATACGGGGGGTCACGTCCTGTAAAAATACCGGGAAGTAATGACACGGGGCGTTCTACTGGATGAGGAAATAGTGCAACCCTCAAGAAAATGACCTCTAACTTGACTTGCCTGAGCCATAAAACAACACTGGATGAGCGTAGCTATTTCATACTGGAAGGCGTCCACCAACGGTTTGAATTATTATCTGAGATCTCCGATATAAATATTTAATAAAAAATCTTTCTTTTGCGAACATAGACATTTTCGAGTTTAACCATTCACAAGGGTATGTTTTACTAGCCAGTAACCAATTGGCAATTGTGTAAACATCTCAAAAAAAGTTTTGAAAAATGGGGCGCTTTCAAAAAATGTGCTATTATTGCTTAAGATTAAAGGTGATTGTTCCTATTATGTCTACGTGTTCTATACTTGATATGAAGCCTTGCACGTGCACCATAAACCCATCAAGTCAGTGGGAAAACAAACTTGCGGTTTTGATGGTTTATGAGAGCAATAATCACACCATTTAGGTGTCGTATTGGCACACAGCGCCGCCCATGTTAAATTTACGGTCAGAAAGTAAATTGAGCCACGTACCTTGGCAAATCTTCACGGACGATAGGGGTTCACAAGTTTTCGACGGTAACATGCCAGTGGCGGTAGACGTGTCATATAGAAGTCCCATTGAGGCAAATGAGGTATTGCTATTTAGTACGTAAAGAGCTACTCCACAACGCCATACAGCGCATGGCGGACTCAAAAAAAATTTGTAATAACCTCATTTGCTCAATGGGACTTCTATATGAAACGTTACCCAGTGCTTCGACACAACAAATGTTAACAATCGGACCCGGGGTCAAATCGCGTTGATTTGGATTTTTGTACACTGGATATTGCGCAAAATACTTGGCTATCGTAAACGATTTCGCACCAAATATTCATAATAAATTGTTAGTTAGCGCTAGTTATTTAATATAGGTTTATATTTGAAAAGACGAAAAAAAACGTGAAAAAATACGGAAAAATTTTTACCTAATTAGCTGGATCAATTTCGATTGCTGTGTCAAGTCATGCCACACGCCATCATGCTTACAAAAAAACTAGTAAGCTAATTGGTCTTTTTTATCAGGAACCATTTTAACATCAGACGACCACCTGATTCTTGATTTCGCGGTATCCAAGGTACCGCGAAACCGTTTTTATTTCTTGTTCAGCTAATCGCAGAGCTTTTAACACAGAGTCTGGCTGCTAGGGAGTCCCATGACGTAGCGCATGTCTAAGAATAGCCGGCCAATTAGCGATGCGGAAACGGAATTGGTGGCGCTGTGTCCCAGCAGTACAGATTCTATGGGAGCGTAAATGGTGTGTAATGCATACTGCAAAACTTTAAAGTTTATATCTTGCGAATGAAATGGATTTGAGGGTTCAAATTTCAGGACGACAATGAGAAAAATACGGCCTGTCATCTGATATCATCAAAATCGATACTAGTTCCGGGTAAATCGGGGGGGGGGGGGGCCCTAAAAAAAAAAAAAAAAAAAAAAAAAAAAAAAAAAAAAAAAAAGTCCTTTAAATGAATTTTGGACTTTTACCATTTTGAAGGAGAGCGCAGAATCTATATAGGGGAAGCTGTATTAGTAAATAAAACGTCCTCCACACCCTTGTCCTCTAGCTAAGTCACTGTTGGCAAAGAAATAATAAAATAAAAATTGTTCAATTCTCTGCTGTGTGGTCTTTCTTCCAGTCATATTGCACCTTTACAACGTGTACAGAACTCAGCAGCAAGACTTTACCGATATGATTACATTTCGCCTGTTCTGAACAATCTACACTGGCTAAAAGTTCAAATATTTCTTCTACACTTATGAAGAAGGGAGTATAATAATATGAATCTACGAAGATCAGGGAACCTAGTCGACCAATATCGCTATACTGTATATTGGCGAAATTCAATGCAGTAGAAGAGAGGACAAATGATCAAATTGATAACAAGATTGGATGCGTATATGTTCTACTCTGTGTGTGACGCTGTTTCGCTATGGGAATTCGCCATTAGACACGATTGCTCGGTATATCTATGCCAGCTGGAAATTAAAAAAAATCGCTGACAAATTTATGATCTGTAGGGTGGCCTTTCTTATAAAACGATGGAGGAGATCTCGATGTCGACAGAAATCGTCATGTTGGAGGACCAGGACTTGAGGGGTGCAAAGAGTCATTTTTTCCTCAGGAGCAAGATTTTGGCCTATCGATTTCCTCAATGTGACCGTTCCCTCCTCTTCCTCCTTCCCCTTCCTTAAAATTGGCATAAACTGCATGTGAAATGTTAAAAATAACTAAATGAGTATGGCATTGTGTTTGTTTTCATTACATAGTCATGTGCGGAGGGAGGGCCACAAATGTAATTTCCCATAAACGACACACAACATTAAACAGGTGAGGTGCAGGGGCGCATCCTAGGGCCCGGGCTTGGGCCCCTGAAAGGAATGCAGGGCAGAGCCCCAGCAGGGTTCCAGGCCGGAGCCCCCGGAAGATTTCGGATTTTAAACTATTCAGAACCTTCAAGATGATCTTTTTTAAGACTAAGTAGTAAAACTTTTTTCTTGTCTGATTTGTTCTGTACCATTTCACCTCCCTTGCAATTGATTCCTCAAAATGATGGACCATCCACGGACTGGTTGACCTCGATCCTTAATGTCCTCACCCCTGTTTTGTGAAGCTTGTTGACTCCATCACTGATGGTCAGCTCAGTTAATCATATCATAGTTAGCAGGCCTACCTATATCCAAACAATACGCAAGTAAACTTACGTCATCCCCCTGACAAGTGGCAAGTCTGGAACATGACCCAGATGACCTTTTTGACCTTGGTCCATGATATTTTTGACATCTTGAACATATGAAGGAACCCCTATTTGCACCTTAACCCAAAGTCTGGCTTAATCCGACTTTCACTTTTCCGAAGACGACCTGAAAAACGAAAAACCTAACCATGAAAAACCTAACCAAACTGGAAACATAAATACGTCCACGATGACACACCTAAGGCAAACTGGACATACATACATACATACATACACACATGTGCCGCTATATCAATATCCCCCTACTGTTTTTTTTAAGTCCAGGGGGGAAAAACTAACATTAGATCTTCGTTTTCTCTTTCTTCTGCGAAAAGAATTTTGTTGAGTCTTTGAGTGCCTGCTGCCAAGCTAAGAAGTTTTAGCTTTCAAAAGTTAATGTTGACATTTTTTGGCTCTTCCGTTTAAATTCTTTCCAAGTCTTTCTTCCTGTGTTTAGATTTGTAAAATTTCTTCTCCCGCAGATTTGTGTGTTGCTAACTTGACTTCACAATTCATTGTGTCCAAACCATGTAATTCAAATCATATATTTTTGCCCATGTTTCTAAATCTCGAGTTCTCTATTACTCTTGATAGTCAGGTAGAACCTTCATGTTACCGTAAATTGAGTATGGCCACAATTTGTTCTGGCTGAAAATGATAGATTAGGGTGTGTAGAATAATGTTTTGATAATAAGGTGAATAGATAGTATATTTATATGGCTAGCCATCTAGATTTCCAAAATGCTCAAAGGATGCCCTGTGGCACCCGGCAGATTCTTATTCTACACACCCTTATCTAGCATTTTCAGCAGAAAATTGTGTCCATACCAATTTTACGTCCGGGCCATCGTGGACCATGGCTACCTGACTATGATTTTTCCCCAATGATTTTGAAACACAGCCCTATTCTCAGCCTGGACACTTTATCTGAGCAACGTTTATCAGCCTTTCAAAATTTTTCACCCAATCATGCACTAATTTTCTGTCTTTGATATCCATATCCCCATGTTTCCAAACCACTTTCATTTTTTCCCAGCATTTTTGCTTATATTGTTTTCTTTCACAGTTTTCCTCAAATTTCTTTCCTGGCCTGTTCTCCTGTTTTCCCCCACGTTTAGTATCCTAGGTTTCTTTTCTACAATTTTCCTGGATTCCTTTTCCGCACCATTCCCTAGGTTTCTTTTCCGCACATTTTTGCTAGGATTTGTCCCCTCACATTTCAATACACGTTTCACATTTCTTCATACTTCTAAACTTTTTCCAATATTTCCCCTAGGTTTCCTTTCCCTCACATTTCTCGTTTTTGTACCCGTTTTGTTTGTCCTCATTTCCTCAATTTGAGCTCTCATTTCCTGTGAGCTCGCTCCCCGCTCCTGCCCTTTGTCACCCCCCTAAGGACTTCCAAGAAGAAGGTACAAAAATGAACACAATAGTGGAAAATACACATTACACTGGTGTAATATTGCACAAAGCGCTTCAATTTTACCACGCGTATTATATGATAGCTGCTCAGGTCTTGGGAAAGGGTTACAATATATTGACCCGTCCCTTCATTCCAGATGAATGGGTAACGTAGTACGTCTTGTAGCAAATGATCTTTCTGGTGTCATTTATTACCATACAAAGATGCAATCTGCCAGTATTAAGCGGTATTGAGTGTTAGTTTATAAATTGTAAAAAAAGTTTTAAGCATAAGTCCTTATATAATTGACCTTCAGTACACTAGTGGTCTTCCTTTATGTGGGATGTAAGTCGGTGGTGCACTTTCAAGCAGTGTATTATATAACTTTATAAAACATCCTCTTTTTTCCTGCATGGCGATTTTTTTTTTTCAATAGATCAAAGAATTAGAAAATGACCTGAGGTTTTAAGGTCTGCTTCCTCCGCTTGGCAATAACTTTCGCAAGGCGGCGCTATGACTGGCGTAAGTTTCCTAGGTTTACTGCACTGCAACTGCAAGTCAGGCCATTTCATCACCCCAATTTGTGCTTCAGTTCCATTACATATAACAAGAAAATACCAGCTCATTTTACCTTAATGATTTTGGCTATGTCCATTAATAGATTATTTTCAGTAAGACATAAATCAAAATCAGAATATCTCCACAAATTAGAAAATTCCATTCGTTTAGAAAAAATCCGAGTTGAGAAAATCAACGATTCCAGTCGTTTTCATTTCCTTAAATACACTTTTATTAGCACAGTTTATCTTACAGCTATCTAAAAATTCCACAGACGATGGCGGTCAAGCCTCATTCAATATAGCGACTCACGAAATGTATCAAATTGGATTACAGCAATATAATATTTTCTGAGTGAATCACTGATAGTGGCTTTTATGCATTGATGCACAATTAAATGATATTTAATTAAAAATACAGTCGCGTAGCTAGGGAACAAGGGGAATCACGTGCCACCTGGGGGGGGGGGGGGGGGGGGGGGCCCCTGAATGACGGGGCAAAGAAAAATAAACGGGGCCACCTGGATTCGGCGCATAGCTCACATTGATACAAAACAAACCTTCCTGCACGCCTAATACAAGTCAGGATGGTGATTATGTAACAACTTCTGCATCGTGTTAAATTAAAACGTGCTACTCAGGGCGACAGCCTTGTTCAAATTGCTTTGTGGTTTTTAATCTTCCCTGTATAAAACTCGTATCAATTTTTTTCAAATGCGAGAAAAGGACTGCAGGTTGAACAAGGCCCTCTGCCTGAGTTGAACTTATTGAACCTGCTAGTGGAAGCATGGAACATAGGCCTGGTGAAATTGGAGACCTCAAATTAGGTGCTTGATAGAATGAATTCTCGCCATGGTATTGCTATTTCTTTAGTTTATAATGAGGGGGAATATGTGCCACTCCTCGCATGATTTCTGCCTTATAATGTTCTGTGAGATTATTTGTATCAGATTGACCCAGCTATGCCACTGGATAAATACTGGGAATAAGATGAATTGGAGGAAGTCGACCAAATACTACACTTTAGTGACCTTAAAATGCTCCACTTATCTTAGTAACTACATGCCTTTTCTGTCCGTAGCCAAACCCTTCATCCTGAGACCTCACATTGCTTTGGTTTGCATCGCGAGGGCACATGTGGATATGACTGCCGACTCATGATCCAAAGGTTGTGGGTTCGAGCCCCGCTGCGGCCAATGTGTTGTGCACTTGGGCAAGGCACTTAACCTCACTTCCCTCGTCGACCCAAGCGATATTCGGGTAGCTGTTATGGGGAATATTACAATCTAAGTGCTGATAGGATTGTGCGCTTGGCCAGCTGCCGGCCTAGATGAAGCGAAATGATTGTGACGATTTCCTGACGGCAGCGTAATAATAATAGGCAACAGCGCTATGATCTTGATGAAATGGCGCTTTATAAAAACCAATATATTATTATTATTATTATTGACCAAGGAATGTAAAGGTGCAGCGAGAGATTTTAAAGCATTCATATATTGTGTCATATTTAGTGCCTTAATATAGATGCCACACTCAATAGATTTCTGACCTTGATCTGTCTACGGAAAGGTCTTAAAATTGACAACAAAAGATGATTTTGATTTGCTTATAATTAATTTCAATATAAATATTGCCTGAAATTCGTATTTGCTCCGATACGAAATTAATAATTGTACATTTTTTGTTCCAAGTAATATTTCTTAGCTTAATCCTTTTGGATGGGGATATTTTGTATGGAAAGCTTTACATCAGTGCAAAAAATCAGGGTGTTCAGTTTTTTATGGACACCTGATATCTGAAATCTATCACTGCACCTTTAAAGGATGACAGCTGCATGTATGCATGTGTTTTGCGAAGATTCATAATCATTAAACCAATAACAGCACATTAAGGGCCCCAATTTTTGCATGGATGCTTTGGTAATCGGCTAGTAAAATATACCTGTGAATGGAAAAGCTTGAACTTGTCTATCAGAAGGACTTTTGTAGTTAGGACAACTAATATCGCATACCGATAATAATTCAGTGGCTGCTGGAAACGTCCTTCCAATATGAAATAGCTAGGAAATAGAGTCATGTACGTGTCTACGTTCATCCATTAGTTGCTCACGCGTTAGTACAGGCAAGTCAAGTTAGAGGTCATCGTGTGGTGGCACTAAATTTCACAATGGACGGACAGTAATTTGGCGTTTCTTGTTCCGCCGTTAAATTACAATCGGGGATCTCGATTCTAATTACAAAATCGCTTCTTTAAAGGCAGAAACGCACTTTTGAGCATTCCCATTCTCAGGTTTACTTGGCAATTACCAACACAACTGTACAAAAAATCTCAAGTTTTGAAAATTGGGGGCGGTCTTCAAAAATTGTGATGTTATTGCTTTAAATCAAAGCAATGTATCGAAAACCGATTTTTTCAATATTAAATCGCAACATAAGTAAGTCTTTTGTGCATCACATTAAAGAAAAAAGACCAGGCTTTCCAATACTTGTTTCATCTCATTTGCTTGTTTCAATCGAGATATAACTCCAGTTTACTGCGGAACACAAAAATTGAGTTTGTGCCACTTTCTGGCTGAGTGAAAACGGTGAAAGAATTAGTTGACATTTGAACAGATTTGAAATCTCAAAAAGGAATTAACTTCGTAAAGAAACTTTAAAAGATGCGAAAACAGTTACGTAATGGTGGCAATTATCTTAAGTAAGTTCTGGCTTTAAGATGAAGTGAATAACATTCGACATACTGTTTGTTAGAAAAGAATCATGACCGTACAGCAGCCGCCATTCACTTTGGAAGAGGGAGTTTTTATGGTCTTGAAGTATCAGGAAACGCAAAGTTCTACCGACAACTCCCAAATCAAATTTTTATTGACTTCAACAATTAAAGGTGCAACGAGAGATTTCAAATAACAGGTGTCCCGAAAAAAATGTGGAAATTCTGATTTTTGCACTGGTATAAACCTTTATATCAAAAATACCCCCACTTGTAAGGATTAAGCTGAGAACTGTTTCTTTGGTACAAAAATTGTGAAATTTCTAATATCGTATAGGAGCATACGAAATGCAGCCAATGTTTTCTATTGAAATATAAGCATATACAAATCATATTTTGTTTTCACTTTAAGTTATTTCTGTAACCAAATAAAAGGTAGGGAATCTATTGAGCGTCTAATCTATATGAATTCACTACATATCACAGAAAATATGGATGACTTGAAATCTCTTGTTGCACCTTTAATTAATGCACAAAGGTAGTGCAATATTTTTAAACCAATTCTTTGGATTTGGAGTGTTTATTTTGGTTGCAATTATATCCCTTCTGGGATCATTTAAACAGATACCAATTTTGTAATAAATTCAAAGCTCCATTGAAACGTGCAATAAATGTTTGTATTTGTTCATTATTTATGAAAAGAAAATTTTTATTATTGAACTATTAAAGGTTGTGTCAAGAAAACAAGACTTCCTTTGTGTACTTTATTCTGTGTTTTGTTTCTTTCGCCAAGTTGCAATTTTTGTGAGCTTCAAGACAGCATGGCTGAGTACAGTAAACTTGCCCATGCATAAAAGTGGCCAAAAATATCAAATTTTTAAAATTGGGGGCACTCTTCAAAAATATTCAGTTATTGCTTTAGCATTATCCCAATTAAGAATGACTTATCTTGATCTTGAAATTTCATATTTAACCATTTTCTGATTATACCATTTTTTTGGAGACAGGCTGTGCTGCATTCGACTGGAGTCTTGTTGGCCCAGAGTTCCCGCTAAAGTATATTTAGTTTTAATTAATAATCTAGTTTGAATTGTAGTTATTTAGATGGTATAATCTGTTGTAAATTGTAATATTCTTCATATCTGCAAATTATATATTTGGTTCAAGGTTCAACTTTCAGATATAGGAAATAGCATCTTCCCTAATCTTCACATGCAATTCACGTTCAAGTTTCTTGCAGGCATACATGTATTGTTGATGGGGATAACGCTGCTTGGAGATGTCCATAGGTTTGACCCCATTTCTCAGATGATCCAGTGGCATTGTTTTGTCTGGCACGTCAGTTTTGATGAATACTTTCTTTTCAACTGAAGCTGAGTTGGAAGCGTGGATCCCCATTTGGAAGCATCAAATACCCTTTCTTCGGATTTGGATGGTGCTGGTGTAAGGTCATTGAATCCCTCATTCCTGCCATTCTGCATATCCGCTGATGTTAAGCGGATTCATGAGAAGGTGAAGTAGATTCAAGAGAAGGTGTAGCAGAGATTCAATGAGAACGTCAGATATCCCGACTGGTTTGGCAGAGTCTTCATAGACTGGGTTCTGAATTACCGCCTAAAAAAAGTAAACAAGAAAGTTGTTGTTTCGAGAACTAGTAATTACGTCATATCCAAACGGAAGGATCTTAATTTTTTCCTCAGGATTAACATCCAGTGAATCTTGTGTATTGACAATGGGGGGCACCAGACCTCTTTTTCTGGGGGGGGGGGGAATGAAGTGAACTTTTGGGGGACAAAATGAATATCCTGCCCACCCTCTGGGGGGGGGGGGGGGGGGGGGGGGGTGATATCAAAATTTGGACAGATTTGAAACCATTCGGGGCCCCAAATGGCTGATTTTTGTCAAATTTGGTGAGTTTTTGGCCCCAATCGCCGAATTTTTTTGCCAAAAATATCCCCAAGTTGAATTAGATTTTAATAGCTCATATACAGATTAAAATCCTTTTTTAAAACTCTTAAAAAAAACAAAAAATATTGTTAATTTTTCAAGTGTTACCAGTTTGGATTTAAAGGTGATTTCGTGATCCAATTTTCCAAAACTTTCCTAACCCTAACCTAACCCTACAACCCGTTGTCTTGTTGATGCTACGTGCGAATTAATGTTACACACGCTGCCCCATAGGCAACAGTGCTGTAATTTCTGTCCTTTTACGGATAGGGGGAACAGAAATACAAAATTATGAATTTCTTCTAGAGTACAATCGACAATTTGTCATTAAAGATTAAGGCCACATACTATAATTGGCAAGGGTTTCAGATGAATGAAGAAAACTTTCCTCAGCTTAAATCCTTTTAGATGGGGTTTATTTTTGATGGAAAGCTCTACGCAATCAGGGCAAAAAATAGTACTTTACGCTTTTGTTACTAGGGGTTGGTACATTTACTGCACGCCTTTGTTTGCTTCCCAGTTGAATTCAGCAGCAGAGCCTTGACGGGATAAAGTGCACTTGATACTGTACTTTATTCCGTCAAGGCTGCTAATTCAACTGGGGAGCAGACAAAGTGGGGTCACAAAAGTACCAACCCCTTTGTTTAGGGACACCTGATATGTGAAATCTCTCTTGCACCTTTAATGTTAGAACCATCAGGCTACTGACAAAATCATTCTATAAACAAGTCCAAATGTGGAAGGTGTAATCTTTCCACTTCTCTCCCCTCTCTAGTGTCTTTCTGTCCTCTTTTGCTCTCTTTCTGTGTTTCTGCAATGGCGGCCCCAGGATCGCCAAAGCCATGGTCCGGAAGAAGAGTTTATAACTGCCTAAATCAAACCATGGAAGAAGAGAAAAGGACCACACGACTTCCCAATCCGATTTTTAATCTGTTTTATTATATCCATTCCATCACAACGCTCACACAAGTACGGGATAAACAGCCACCGTTGATCAATATTTTGAAAACTCGATGTCCCGAACACGTACAGTGTAAAAGTTAGGGAAGATCAAACATGTTCTCGGCTTGTCTCCGGGTGTCTTTGTTGTTGTTATCGGTTATATAAACTATTCCGTTCAGCTTTAAACTGCCCAAGACTTATCCCAGTGTGACACATAAAGGATGGAAGTTTGAACTAAATTTGAAAAAGTTGGACCCTGGGCCGTCTTGGATTTTCGTTTTGGCACCCATTCTTCGTCCAGGGTTCGCAAATTGCCCCTAACGGGACCATTTTCCAGTTAAAACCTAATTATTTCATATTGTTTTTGCTGTATGGCCATTCTATGTGACAAATTAAAAATTGATTGGAAGATTGACGGTAATTTGAAGTGAGATTATACATGAAAAATATTCACAGTTAAAATAGCCAACATACAAGGAAAGTGACACTATGCTACTACATTCCAAGATACGTCTTGAAGTATCAACTTGATTTTACCCGTGAATTTCAGTGATTGTATAGCTTGTGGCATTGAGGACTCCTGAATATGAAGACTCACTGAGCATTACATGCTAATAGCGTTTTGGCTGACCATTTATCCGTGTGAAAGTGAATCATATCCGGGCAGGTATCATAGTCCGGTCCAAGACGACAACGATAAGCGTGAAACAATGTTGCGTGAGAGTCGCTGAATCGATTGCCCTATTGTTCACCATTGTTCCCAGAGAACTGTATCCCGGAGGACCATACTCTCCTGCACACCGACTCTTTAAAAAAACTTAGAATACTGTGACACTTTGTGAGAAACACATAAATCCTCTAAAAACTTCTAACCCCGTGGGGGGGGGGGCACTGTATTCAAGAGGTGGATATGATTGCGTGACAAGAAAACGCGTAAAAGGGTGTTTTTTTTTTTTTTTTTCCAACAGGCGTACCGCGTACCTTGAAATGAGGGTGTCAAACAGCAAAATATGGAAAAAAGGTACGTTTTTTTTTTTAATTTTGGATTTTTTTTAACAGTGTATATAATTAATCAGAGATCAAAAAGATAAAAATATGTAAAGCAAAGCAGATAATAAAGGGTATATGTAACGACACCATGTCCTTGCTTATTTTTGTTAAGGTAGCAATGACGCAAAAATACTTCTTTAGTGTAGCAAAACAGACCAACAATACTTGTTTTAGGGTATGTTTTTTTAAGTCGGTGGAAAATACTTGTTTAGGTGCAATTTTTGTAGTTCCTCATGTTTCACGCATCATATCGACCTTTTGAATGCAGAGTGCCCCACCCTCCCCCCGGGCTTTTTAAACCTTCCTTCGTACCCTGCTTATTTATTGGGAACATGGCCGCTCCCATCAACCCTCGAGAACAATAAGCAAAGCGTTGCGTGATGATCTCCTTTAACTGTTCTAGACTCATACATCGTTGTCTTAAACGTTCCCTGGACCCATGGGAGCTATGAATAATACCCTTGGGAACCATAGCTTGCGTTAGCATAATTACATTGAGAATCTGTATTTTTTCAATTTATTTTTATTATTTTGTTACCTTTCTCCTTCTCTCGGAAGTCCTGGGCCTCGTGTTCATGACTATGTTTTGTGTGTAAATCTTGGTCCCGTCTAATCGAGGTATTGAGTAAGCGAAACTAACAATCTTACAAATGCCAGGTTTATTTGAATTTAACCGGCTTGGCACTTGTATGAGATCGTAAGTTCACCACAAAGCTCAAATTACAACACGAAACGCATATACCGCCATGCATGGCCGTTCACTGCACGCAGTGTCCACACATCCAGTAAATTGTAACATATGTCTTCTGCTGTCCTGCTCTCATTTTTCCACACATATGAAAGAAGTTGGTTGACTAGGTTCCCTTATTTTTGTAGATTCGTGAATTTTCCACAGATTCCAAAATGTGAAATTTATATATAAAAATCCGAACGTTTTTTACAATCCGACTGCTCCATACATTTCACACTTCTCACTGAGAAAAATTTATAGCGAGCCGTGACTTACTGTTTACTCAGTCCCGCGTATAGACTTGATCCAATCTTTGACGTGGCACGATCAGTTTGTACAGATCCCATACATTCTCATTGTCCTTTGAGGTTTTGTGGGCAGATTTTTGCCCAAAGGTGAGGCGATATTCTGCAACGAATGACAGAAGTGCGAAAAATCATAAAAAAATATAGATCTTCATGGGAGTGCGTGAACGGTATTTTTTAATTGGGAACCAGTCCAATCGAATCCAATTGAAATGACTCGTTTTTTGGCAAAATAGTTCTGTTTTCAAGGTTCACGCGGCAGCTTTTTCATGCATAATTAATTGGAAATTCAATCTGGGTCCCTTCTGGCCCGGGTTCCCGGGCAAAGTTTAATTAATTAAACCATATTAAAGGTTACAAGCCAGCGAAACAGGCGAGGAATGTGTTTCTTTAATTAAAACCAAAGACGTGGTCTACGGAATAAAAGCAATTTGGAGCGGTGTTAGTATAAAATCATTCTGTTTACTACCCCACAAAGGCGCGGATTTGGGGCTTAATCAAATCATCAGGTTTGAGGACTAATATTATATATTACATATAAGCATTTACACAGGATATTAAAATTAATTTTGAAGTATCTTGAAGGTGCAGCCACTATTTCCAAACGCGCCTGGTCTCTCTTTAATTTATGCAAACACGACAAATTATTGAAAACCACCTCCTTCCTGTCTAAACTAATTGGTGGTTTGAATCTGCTGAACTAATTCTATTCCTGAAAGAAAGAAGAAATACGCCATAAAGAATGGAATACTAATGTCAATCTGTTAAAAGATTTGAAAATTTCATGCTAAAATAGCCATGAGGTTTTAGGGACATTCCCCAGCAAACACGAAACATTAATAAACGTTTTGCTACAAAAACCGTGAATAAAATATCATAGAACGGCAATGAGTTAACACTGTACACTTTCTCAAACTGATTATGATTTACATATAGGAATTTTATTGTTCCTATATATAAGCCCGACAGCTTTACTCCCGCTTAAAGCCGAGGTACTTTCAGGGTTTCGCTGGCTCAATCCATCTATACTACTAAATTGAGATATGTCTGTCTGTCTGTCTGCGAGTCTGTACTGGGCTATACGTTTCATTATGCTTTGACACATGGGCTGATATTGCCTGAAGGTGTGGACGAACAGTCTGATATTTGTTATCAGGGTTTCGGATTGGACCAAAATATCAAAGTGTCATTCAGGGTCAGGGTCAAAGTTAAAAACATAAAACAAGAACAGCGAAAATCCAGTGTTTTTACCCATTTTCTGTCCTGCAAATTAAATATCGGTCTATTTTCAGTATATTCTGGTTAATTTGGACTTTCTGAGAGTATCTCGTCATTGCGATGTCACAAAGAGGAATGTTGGTACCCATTTTGCATCAATAAAAAGCGAAGACCCATAACTATAGATTGATGGCAAAGTTACTACCATTGGGTGTTTTCGTAGCAAAATTTTGTACAGGGGTTTGTGACTTCCCCATTTTGACGTGTTATACGGATAATAAATTATATAAAAAGTGTGAATGAGGACGGTATGTTTTGATAATTCTACAATGTTATACAGTTTGCCATTCGTCACTGAAAAGGCTAAATACAGGGTAGTAGAGTTCTTCTGCTACTAACCTTCGTCTAACCAGGGGTTTGTTGCAACTCCTAATAATATTTTGTCTACGAAACACCCATATGATTTAATCTGTTTGATATACGGATCTTCAAAAGAGTACTGACATCGCTCTGTTTGACATAAAAATGACCACATAATCCCAGCAAACCCCCATTTCCCCAAATATTGATCATATTATACAAATATTGATGTTTGGTCTAAAATTTTGCTGTATTTTACTGTTTGCTGTAATTTAAACGAAATAGTTATTCGGGTTATACATGGCGAGTTTAAATGCGTATATACTAAGAGTAGTTTCATATAAACAAAGAATAACTATATTAACTTTAGGGGACGACTGCACGACCCACCGACTTAATTTTCGTTACCTATCAAGGCCCCCCCTCCCCGAAAAGTGGTATGGTTCAGGTCGCTTGACTAAAGTTAACGCAAAGGAAACCTCGGTAAGTATAGCGTTATATTAAAATTACAACCACATTTAACCAGCTAATTCAACAATAGACAATCGATATCAGCGTACTTGATAAGTTTGTAAACCACATATGGCAGCTTGATGTCCATGCATTTCGTACTCTTCAATTGAATGATTACGGGGAGGGGAAATGGTTTTGAAGAAGAGACGAATGAGAAGATGAGAATATTGTTTAATTATCTTACTTTAATCCTGAAGATCAGTGCCATTTCGCCTGGGTGGTTGCCTCTTGAATATGTCGAGAATAACAAAACACCCGCTGCCATTAATATTAAAATGTACCGCAGCTTAGCCCCATTCCGGCAAAAGACATAGGATAGCGTCCCTTTCTATCTCGCTTGGAGGATTCTCTTGAAAAAGAAAAAAAAACAAATTTCGACATAATTATACTGAATTGTTAATCGCGGAAAGGATCGTACATCAGCTTGTACAATAATTCTCTCCATAAAGCTCGATATTTGCACATAAAAAATGGCGTTAATAGCGAGGCAGCCCACTTTGGCACTTTTATGTGGCCTAGTTTTATACATTACCATTGTGTTGCGCGGATTAAACCTTTTTGAAAACCATATCGCTTGACATATTACGGTTTCGCACACACACATACACGCGGGTTGCAAAATTTCGTCCGCAACTTTCTTTAGCACATAGTCATTGAGTCACTTTTAGTGCCACTCTTTTTTTGTTATATATATGATATATATATATATTATATATATATATATATATATATATATATAATATATATATATATACATATAGATTTGTACTCTCCAGACGAAGATTATGGGGACAACCGTTACAAGCTTCATATAAATTTGAATTTTCAAACCATACATGAAGCCCACAACAAGCCCCTTTATGTACACAGTGAGATCACCATCCGCCTTCTATTATACGGAACATTCCAATAAGTATAAACAGAAGACTCTCCAACATATCTTCTAATGAAGTCGGTATTCAACCGACGCAATAACCCCCCTACCAGGAAGCGCTCAAGAGAGTGATATGCTTCCAACTTAATGGACCCCACCGCAGCACACCAAACAAAGCAGAAAAAGAATAGACAACGAACATCAACGTGGTTTAAACCCCGTACAGTGAACGTTGTAGCACAAACATGGTAGAAATTCATCCCCTTTAGACAAATGCTTTCCTCCTGGTCAACCACTCCGAAGATATTGAATCGCAACACCATCAAAATTAGCTACAGCTGTATTCCCGAATATGCACCAAATAATAGTCCACCTCACAATAAGTCCCCATGAAAGTGTGAAAGCGACAGAAGCCTAACCAAGCCAGCCGAAAATTGCAACTGGCATAAACAACCAAACATGCCCTCTGCGATGGCAACTGTCTGCAACTAGAAATCGTCCTAACCAGGCCACAGTGACGAGGCAAGATAACCACAAAGAGGAGACGTACATCGTGCTTACAGAGAACTGCTTCAAGACAAGATTTAACGGACACAAACAGTTTCAGAACGAATACCATAGAAATGCCACGCACTAAGCCATATATTTGACATTAATTGATACCAAATGTGCCGTACTCCCTCAAATGGAGAATTCTAACACACAGTAAATCCGTACTCGTTCCTATGTAACGATGTACCTGTGCCGAACTGAAAAGTATTTTCATCATCTATCGCTCACATGTCTACACACAACAGCAGAAATGAACTAATCAGTTCTTGTAAACACAGAAGAAAGCATCTGCTCTGAAACCTTAAATAAGCTTTCCGTCCGCCTTTGCTTTTATTCTCATTGAAAATCATGCTACTACCGTTTATACATTCGTAAACTAAAACACGCGAGCACAACATATGCAATACAATACAATAGCAATACAAACGGCATGTGATATAGCGCCTTCTCAAAACAAGTCAAAGCGCTTTAACAAAATAGAGAGTATTTACTATTACCCTAAAACATTGGTTCATCTGTTACAATACCTGGTTTTTTGTCTTACTTAGGAGATAATACTTAACCTCAACTATAAAATAAGAAAAAGAAAACAGCTTCAACTTAAAGATCAGGTGAGGCAATAACAAAAAACACATTTAAGCACACAATCAACTTTTAGGAAATAGATGAAATTTTAGAGCTTTTCTTAAAAGTAACAATGAATGGACTGGAGTGGCGAACAGAGATGGCAAAGAGTTCGCATAGGCTAGGGGGCCGCATTGCGAAAGCCCTGTCAAAAAAAAAAACCCCCACTGAATTTTTGTGCGTGAAACAGTGAAGGACGGTCTTGTCACTCATGTGCAGAACGCAATCCTGGCCTGCCCCGGAATATACAAAGAAGGTATTCGGACCATTTAATATGGCAATTGTCCGGAAATTCCCTTGTAAGTAAGAAGCATAAGCTTTAAAGACACGCCTCACTAATTGGTAGTCGCAATGGAGCGCTTTAAAGGATTGGTGTGGCTGGTGTCCTCTATCAGATCTGAACACTAGCCTGGCTGCTCTATTCTGTAAAATCTGAAGTTTACTCCGATCTCTGCCGCATTCCATACAAAAGTGATTGGCATAGCCAATGCGAGATAAAATCATTGAGCGGACGAGATGATGACAACTCTCAAAAATGTGATAAAGCGGGCGGATCCGGTAAATATTCGAAGGTGAAAGTTAACAGACTTAATGATGACCTTTACATGTGCATTCTAGACTTGTCTGATCAAGCACGACACCAAGGTTTCTAATTGCGGAGGACTGGGGAACATCCACCCGTCCCGACCCTGATGGTAATATCCTTTTGAGGCGATTTGTGGTTGAATTGCAAGTGAGGCTTCGGTCGTGACACCAACGTGCCGTTTCAATCAAGTGCTTTGTCCGTTCTTGTAACTGACTGAAACTGCTCATTAAGTCATTTGAGCACGATGATCCGTTATCTGGGCACTCACTAATTTCTCCATGACTTAGGCACGCAGCTAATATTTGACACAGAGCGATAGTTTTTGAGCACCTCTTGTCTAGGGAAGGCTTTTTGATAATGGGTGGGGGGGGTTCCCCCACCCCCCCCCCCCCCCCCCCCCCCCCCCCCAACAGCAGCTTCACGGAGCTATCTGGGAAAACACCAGGCGGATAGACTTTGTTAATGATCATTGTTAATGGCTCAGCCAGAGGTGCAACATTCTCCTTAAGTAACACCTATGGAATGGTGTCTAAGGTAACATGATTTTTGATGAGTGACATAATCACCTTGGTTACCTCTTCAACAGTGACTGGATTAACCTCACGCCTTGAACGGTCTCATCAATAGTGTCCCACTTGGATCATTCATGCGAGTTATACCTGGATAATATCAAGGTCCCGTCTGATTTGGTATACCCTTGTCGCTGAAAAAACCTGGCAATGAGCTACTAGTCCAGTAGCTGAATTACAGTTAGGAAGTGTTTGGTTTTGGTGTTCATCATCTTATGTCAGAGTAGCAAACCTGGTTTTGTTTGTTTGCATTTTCTAATTTTTCTCTGTAATAAACCTCCATAGCATGATGATGAGTTTACCAGTCACTGTCTGAGTGACATTGTAATGCATCCAGATCGACACTATTTCAGTTTTTACCCTTTTTCTCTCTAAACGTCCTACGTTCCCGTCTGGCATCATCAATATCTTTATAAACCAGGTGATCGTTGTCTAAAATCGGGGAAGCTGTTGAGGAGGTGCCATGTGAATCGAGTACACTAATTAAGACTCCTCAAAATTTTACCAGCACCTCATCAACTGCAGCCATCACGAAGGTCAATACTGCCAATCTGAATGAAATGTCATTTGAGAAAGGTCCCTGTCAATATTCTTAATTTCTGATGGTGCACATAGTTCTCATGAGTGGTGAATTCTGGCTGCTAATAGTACATTAATCAAACGATGATCAGAGCCTAGCCCAGGCAGAGTCCCACCCGCACTACTCCCTCTTCAAAGAGATATGATCCTGTCCAGAGTGTGACCATCTTTATGGGTAGGGCCATTGATATGTTGATGAAAACCATTAGCAGCCCGAATCATCAAAATTGAATCGACTCCGGTTTTGTGGGGAGTTATCGACATGCACGTTGAAATCAACCAGCAGTATCGTTTTAGCGGGAATCAAGAGCAATCTTATTAAGGAAAGTCTCAAACTCATTTAAAGATTGACTTATTTTTGAGGACCATTTTCCCTGGAAGGTGGTGGAATACACAGTGATGAGTCGAACACTAGTTTTATTTATTACCACACAAGCATGCTCAAAAGAAGGTGTGGTAATGCCTGTGGGTGTATTTTAATGTGTTTATGACAGTTTTGTGGATTACCCCAATACCACCATGGTCACAACTTCCCTGGGAAAGTGCAGGAAGGAAAATCCCTCAGGCACATCCAGCAATGACCACAGATCGCTTTTTCAGCCAACCAGTTTTCAGTTTATCACAAAAATGTCCACATCATTCTCATTAATTCATCATAAATAGAGACCGTCCTTTTTAACTGACAGAACGGGCATTCCATAGACGGATGTTGAGAAGATTTTCAATATTGTTTAGGAATTGCACTGATGTTGCTGGAGTTCCGTGTTGACTGCCCAGTCATGATGGGACCATTTTTGTTTTTAGAATGTCTGGGACAAGCTGATGTCGCGTCGGGGTCCTGGATGGTAGCTATACGGATTAAATTATCAATGTTAGCCCGGGAATTTGGAATGGTAAGGTTACGAACATCCCTGTTGAATGTTTGGTTACGGGACGTCACTACTGGCAGGATTCTACGTTTTCATGTTGCTTCCCTCCCAGAGTCGTCTGACTGTGCCTCCATGAACATTCATTTAGGCGACACAAAAACTACAATTACAGAAAACACTAAAAGAATACATTACAATTTCTTAAATACAAATTACAGATAGTTAATACAAAGAATACAAATTACAGTAGCTTATACAGAAGTGCTTGGTAAAAGGAACAGAGCTGTGTTCAGCAGGTCAAGGACAGCGAACACGTCTAAATGCAGCCTTCAAAAACACCGAAGTATAATGGCATAGACAGCTGATCAAATATACCAATGCAAAATATAAACAATTAAACCTCAGAGCCACTATAAAAGCAAATTAGTGAAGCCTCGCCGGGCAGTTTATAGGATATGAAATAAAACCGAAGATAGACTGTCGGATATGCTGTCCATGGCCGCGACGAGACGCTTTTGCTATAGAAATGAAGGTGACACACGATCCATAACCCGCGCTATTCCACAGCGTATAACAATATTACAGGCATTGTACATTTTGCAACTGAGAGTGTGGATGGGGTTTCCCATTCATACGAAACAAATTTTGTATTGAATCACTTGTATCTCAGTTTACTCGAGAAACTCTCGTTATTACCTTGTCCCAACAGGTTGAGCACTCTTTCTGATGAAGGTTCACCGAACTTTATTGGATTATATATATATACATATATAATATATATATATATATATATAATATAATATATATAATATATATATATAACATCATAAGAACCCTATATCGCACCTTGGGGAGACACTGATCTTTGTTCTTTACTATGAATACTTTAGGGAGACTTTTACTGTCTCCCTAACGCTTCCTTTAGTATGGAGGTTTATTCCGTAAAAAGATATGAATATTATTTGCAAAGAGGGTTTCCCTAGAATAACAAAGGATATTAATATTAATTCATTTAAATAACTATAATAGCTCATTAAAGCTAATGATTACTCACTGTCTCCCTAATCTACCAGTTGTAGAATTTAAATAACATATATTATATATAAATTATTATATATATATATAATTTATATATATACATCATAATATATATTGTCATAATATATATCTATTATATATATATAATCTATCTATATATATATATATGTGTGTGTGTGGTGTGTGTGTGTGTGTGGTATAGCAATGTTTGGAAACAAGGTCCTCCAAAAATCGTGTATTCCCCTTTACGCAAGTTAGCCATACCGCACATATCCGAAAAGTAGGTGAATCGACAACTGCATGTACCCTCGTTTAAGGTTTACAAATTATTTCCCGGATTTTCCGCATTGTTTTTCGTTGACGATAAGTAATCAAACCATATCTAATATTTAAGATTTATTTATAATGGATAATCGCGATGGAAATAGTGAGTACGCTGCACCAAAATAATCTGCACTTTTTATTTTTTGTTTTAGACATACATTTGTGAATCTCATCGTCCTTTCCGTCATACCTCCAGGAGATCTGCAAAAAACAGTATTCTGTGACTAACCTTGTAATGTTTGGAATTTTAGAAGTCTCAAATGACACATTGTATTGTTTTAATCTTAATCTACCTAAAGATAAGCCCTTTTAACGTCACGTATGGAAAAAATCTTGGTACATTTTCATTGACCAGCCAAGTATCCGCCAAACGGACACTTCTGCGTCTACAAATAAGTAACATTTTTTTGGTTGAACGCCTTACCATGTCCACCAAAGAGAACTTTGTGAAACGTGTACTTTTGACATCTTGGGTCATGTTTGCTTAATTACAATAAACAATTTTGTTCTTTTGCAAATTATTCGAGTTAGGCCATATTTTTCCCTGACTCGCCCTGACTTTATGACAATAGTGTAGCAGGTATACTCAATATTGAAAGAAAATTAAAAAGTTGTTTCATCAAGATAGACACATACAGTGGATGGTTATCTATGACACCTACCGCATTTCCACGCAAGATCCGATGCATTTTACTTTGTGTATGTAGTATATATTATTGAAGT
>JAMKCH010008300.1:0-41771 GCA_023653785.1 Ophioderma brevispina
ACAGTGGGAAACAAATTTGCGGTTTTGATGGTAGAAGCAATAATGCATGTTGCAAAGCCCTATTCAATACTGTGCGAATAAAGTGGTTAACCACTAAAACGGCGGTTTTTTGTTTATATCTTGGGAATGAAATGGATTTGAGGGTTCAAATTTCAGGACGACAATAAGAAAAATACGGCCTTTCATCTGATATCAAAATCGATACTACTTCCGGGTAAATCAGGGGGGTCCCAAAGACGATCGGAACACGCACCTTTAACTACTAACTAACAACTAGAATTAGACCTATATCGGACGAGTATAAAATCCTGCTAAAAAGGTGTGGAAGCTTTATTGTCAAATTTCGAATTTATTCGGTCACGTCGATTATTTATACTAACGATTTTCTAAAGAAACGAAAAATGTGTTAGTAGATGAAAATGAACATTGATCGTTTTTCCAGCAACCAGTTAGCAAAAGCATAAAGAAAATGAAATATAACACTGTAACAATTATGAATGTAACAAATTCTGAATTTCTATTTCTCTATCCTTTTCTCCTTTTCTTCGTCGATTTATTCGATTGTCTTTCTCTATCTTCATGGGTCTGCATAATAATAATTATGTCAGACTATTTTCATTATCTCCTCTCTCTCTCACCATTTGACTCTCTCATTCTCCCCATGTCTGTCTGTTTCGCTCTCTCTCTCTTAGACATTTACCAAGTTTTCATATCATCATTAAATTCAGACCACCATATCCTACATTTGTTAGGGTGTTATTAATTACATTCCAGCACCAACATCATTTATAAAAAGTTTATAAAAACAGCCATTAATAATCGGAGAGAAATCATTCTCGAAAAAAAAAATCCAGGTCATTAATTTTTGATTTTTGATTACAGAGAAGATACAAAATTAACAACGCATATCGTTACACTGCAAATCTGTTGAATAATTTGGATTGATATTTGGACCAACTTTGGTTCAAATATCAACAATCACTAAAGTTAATTGGGTAAACAGTTTTAACAAACATAATTGGTTAATATAATTATATTCAATCAAATACAATTATTCAGATATTTTTGGTATAGTACATGTTGTTATCAAACCAAGTACGTACTGGCCACTGATACAAATTATGCCGTGAAAGTTGATGATCATCGCCCATTTTGACCATTCTTTGACCGACAGTGAGGCGTTTGCTCAGCATAAAAAATGACCAACAAATTTGCAGTGTAGACTTCTTTATACAATAATGTATGCATATTTTCATTTGTCATCGTGTAACATTAACTGTAGTTATTTCAAGTTCAGATTTCTTATCTTATATATGTTTATGCAATTTTCACTATGTGTTTGTTTGTGAAAAAAAGAAACATATATTTTGTTTCGTATACACTATCGTTACCACCGATGTTATTATACAACATTTTTGTTTTATCTTTACAACTTCAGGGTACATTACTGTTTACAAAACTCTTTGGTTTTTACCATCTCTGAGTGTATATTACAAAAAGTAGAAAATTTGATCCGGGCGAGGACCCATATTTTGGCAGCATGCAACAATTCGTCTTTTATAACCAGAGGACCGTATATCGGACCTTAATGCTGAGAAAAAGTTTTTTAGGTCAATTGACTTTTTTAAAAGCCAGTCATTACAAATTTGAGAGAATTACTTTCGAAAAACATTTCCAGGTTATGTTAATTCTGGATTATAAAGGAAATATAAAAAAAATCCTATGTACGTATATGAAAAAACACAACATGTCAACGCATAAAATGATAAGCCTTTTAGGCTATATAATACAATAATTGTACGTATATTTCCCCTTATAGCATAAACAAAAGTATCATTATGCTTATGCTTTGCATACAGTAAATATAACACTTTTTATCTTTACCATCTCTGAGTATATTACAACACTTTTTCTGAGTACGGTATAAAACAATTTACAAATTCTGAGTACGGTATAAAACAAAAGTAGAGAAACTAACTCGGGGCCCGTAATTTGGCAGCATTTGTCTTCATAATAAACGGGCGGTACCTTAAACTCAAATTGATTCAAAATAAAATACTTCAGATTTCTGATTTTTTTCTAAATAAGTGTACCATAAGAGCAATCTACCCATTTCAGTCAAATATTAAGATGTAATCACACTTAACGATAGAGATATATTTATTATCAAATTGAAAACTACGGGCCTACTATATTTTTTTTTAGTAGTAAAAATTCAAGTTGTCAGAATAGATCATGCATCGTGTATGTCTGCATTAATTTGTCAAATAACGTGCCTGCCCTGTACCGAGGATTTTCAACTTCTCGTGATTTTAAATCAGCTAAAATCGGTTTTAACTCCCATCAAAGATTAAGACTCATTATATTTCCTCCTTAGAAAGAAAACATTTTACAACCCAAATTGACATAATTTTGGTATGTTTTCCAAAATATTGTTTAAAGTATTATACATTGTTAAACATGGAAGTTTATATTTTAACAAACATTTTAATGTTTTAAAAATATACAATTGAGGAACGAAAAACGAACCTTGGATTGTTCAAATTGAAGCTTCTGAAATGAAATCACGTGACTTGGTACGTTAATGCACAAATATATTCTAGATTTCTGTCTAACACTAATCTAATATAACTTCACATTAAAACACGGTTTAAATCGAGAACAAATATGTATAGCCAAGGTTTGTGTACCGTTTTCCCTTCCAAGCACTTGTATTGAAACAGGTAGAGATAAAATGACCGGTTAGGGATTTCTACATTATTTTAGAAATGTACAAATTTTGTAGGGAAAGCCGAGAGTTAGTTTACTCTACATGATCATGCAATAGGATGAAGGCAGGGGATCCTTTGAACAATTTAGTTACGCTTTGATGGTAAGAAGAATAAAAAAAACTGACCAGAAGAACTTGTTTTTTTTTCGATACGCGATGCACTGAATGTCAACACAAGGTGAGTAGATCTTTTTGAATCCCACTGCCAACTTCATTCAGGAAAATCTTAGAACAGATTCTACACTCGCCTTTGTATGACAATTACTTTTTAAGTTCACGAGGCTCCTCACAAGCAATGTACAAGCAATATGATACATGTATATTGTCCTAATAAGTTTAATTATTGATTACATGTACACCAATATCTACCGTCCCGATTTCAACGCCATATCTGTTACCATATAGCACTAAAACAAATATATATATTTTTAATGTAACTATTGTATTCAATCCAAAATAACGCAGTACTTATTTTTCAGTGTTATGAGAGTAGCCAATCGGAAACAAGGTATAGAAAAAGTTAAAGGTGCACAATACAGATATATAAAAGGTCTAGTTTGATTGGTTACTCAAAGAGTATATCAGGTTATAACATGTAGAAAAGCCAATCAGAGATACTGTAAGAAATACGACAGACCGCAGGGATATAGAAGATACAATCAGTATAGCCCTTGATAACCATTCTTTACATAGACGTAACTGGGAATAACTATTTGGTCAATGTATAGAGAAAAAGACAAAATCTTTATCTTTGCATGTTTTCTTATAATAAGAGTCAGAAAATGTCCAGACTTGGCACAATTTGAAGTCTAAGCATTCAATATGTTGAGTATAGTCTAAAATATACTTATTTTACCCCGTTTTTGCATTTAATTACCTGGTATAAAAGAGAAAAGGAAGCGTGTTTGCCCGAAATCGAAATGTACATACTTCCTATATATTTTTTAGCTTAATCAAGTAGAGCATATCAAAGACACTAAAATGCCCCTTTTCTCATAAATTGATTAGTTTTGAATTTTAAATGTAATTTCCAGTTAGGTCCAATAAGTATAAAACATGTTTGTTCAAAACCAAAATGCGAAATGCTTATTTATACAAATACATGATTCTACTGTGAAAAATATTACTTATTGTTTATAACTGTTACAATTTCATATTAGAAGCAAACTCGAAAATTGAACTCGCATAACACACACACACACACACACCCACACACACGCACATCATAATATACAAACCTATACATACACACACGCACTTACATAATAAACACCTGTATGCATACACATATCTTCACAAATACGAGAGGAGAGAGAGAGACCACAATGTATCAATAGTAACATTTGATGAGACTTCAAGTTTGTTTTAAACCTTTGAATAATAATTAATATGATGCAGGTAGAACCTTAGAAGCGAGCGCTCAGACTGTCATATTTGCCAAAATGCATGCAAGAATTCCATAAATTACCGTTTGGAAATCCCAAATGCCCAAATCCAGCAGATCGTGTCCGGCCCCCCTGGTTTAAGTCGTATTTATTCCTTCTACTTTGATGACAGCTTTGGTCAAAAAATGTTTGTTTGCCGTAATCCTCGCTTTTACGTGTTAAACCAATGACAACGTCTAAAATTAGGATTTCTTAGCCGCCCTCCCCTGAAGAAATTATGAATTTAAAAGGGCGCCATCTATTTATTATTTTATTTAAAAATATTTATTTATCGTATTTAATTATTCCAAGCATGATTTTTAAAATATCAGCACAACGTTATCATAGGTTTAATGTTAGAAAACAAGTACATAAAAAATAAATTTGCGAGAAAACAAATTATCCAATAGAATGGAGAATTAAAACAAATTCTTTGTTGAATATCGGACTACAAATTAAATTTCAGTATTTTGGTCAAGTTCCCGTCGATTTTATCTCCGTAGGAGTTAATGGTAAGAACGAAAAGGGGGATCAAATGAGGGTCGGTATTTTTTAAACCTGTCAGACTATAGATTTCCAATAGCTGTCAATACGTACATACGCGTTTGTCTATAAGAGCTTCGCTTCGCGCTCGCTTATTATAGGCCTACATCATTTCTATTGTTGAAGAAATTATGCATTTGATAAAAACTAGTGTATTACATCAATTTCCATACCAATATTACATTGCAAAATGTAATTAGAAACGCAGTGCAAATTAGTGTTTAGTTATTAAATAAGTTAAATCTCTAAATACTTTGTGCCAAATGCAAGAATCTCAGCATATACCTAAACATGTTAGATTTTAAACATATTTAGATATATGGTGGTTAGATTTTAAATAGATATTTGAAAATGTTTAAAACATGGTGCAAATAGTGTTTAGAAAGAGTGTTAATTTCTAATCAATGTTTTTACAGTATACTATTAGTTATCCCCTGTTTGTTCACGTTTTTTTTTTTTTTTTTTTTGGTCAATGTATAGAGAAAAAGACAAAATCTTTATCTTTGCATGTTTTCTTATAATAAGAGTCAGAAAATGTCCAGACTTGGCACAATTTGAAGTCTAAGCATTCAATATGTTGAGTATAGTCTAAAATATACTTATTTTACCCCGTTTTTGCATTTAATTACCTGGTATAAAAGAGAAAAGGAAGCGTGTTTGCCCGAAATCGAAATGTACATACTTCCTATATATTTTTTAGCTTAATCAAGTAGAGCATATCAAAGACACTAAAATGCCCCTTTTCTCATAAATTGATTAGTTTTGAATTTTAAATGTAATTTCCAGTTAGGTCCAATAAGTATAAAAACATGTTTGTTCAAAACCAAAATGCGAATGCTTATTTATACAAATATATGATTCTACTGTGAAAAATATTACTTATTGTTTATAACTGTTACAATTTCATATTATAAGCAAACTCGAAAATTGAACTCGCATAACACACACACACACCCACCCACACACACACACACACACGCATACACACACGCACATCGTAATATACAAACCTATACATACACACACGCACTTACATAATAAACACCTGTATGCATACACATATCTTCACAAATACGAGAGAGAGAGACCACAATGTATCAATAGTAACATTTGATGAGACTTCAAGTTTGTTTTAAACCTTTGAATAATAATTATTATAGGCCTACATCATTTCTATTGTTGAAGAAATTATGCATTTGATAAAAACTAGTGTATTACATCAATTTCCATACCAATATTACATTGCAAAATGTAATTAGAAACGCAGTGCAAATTAGTGTTTAGTTATTAAATAAGTTAAATCTCTAAATACTTTGTGTCAAATGCAAGAATCTCAGCATATACCTAAACATGTTAGATTTTAAACATATTTAGATATAAGGTGGTTAGATTTTAAATAGATATTTGAAAATGTTTAAAACATGGTGCAAATAGTGTTTAGAAAGAGTGTTAATTTCTAATCAATGTTTTTACAGTATACTATTAGTTATCCCCTGTTTGTTCACGCAATACGGAAAAATATCTATGGGTTGTTTCCAATATCACATGAGGTGATAGCCGAATGTGATATTGGAAACAAACCATAGATATTTTTCCGTATTGCGTGAGAACAAACGGGGGTAACGAATTTATCCTTTAGTAAACATTTGAAGTGGTAACCCTAAAGTAGATTAAATTTTATTTAAATCTGGATTAGCACAGCTACACTCACTACTACAGTCAAGTACAGAATCCAGAAAGCTCAGTAGGCCACCCTATAGGCCTATTCTAGAGGCCTACTGAGGCCTACGATGTACAAATCAAAAAGTTGGACTAACTGCACAGTAACATAAACTCAGTCATCATTGTCCTGATACACACAATTTTCCCCAATTCCCATTGCAACAAGGCAGTCCTAGACCAAGATGTCATGGCCACAGTGATTCAGTAGTCTTGCCTATGCACAGAGTCAGTGAGAGTTGAATTCTGCAGGGTAGCATGGCACTGTAGCTAGGGAAAAATCCCTAACTTACCTCTTTGAAAGACATCACATAGGTCACTAGTCCTCCAAAACACACAGGGGAACTTTTAAAAATGTTTTTGTATAGAAGAACATGGGGAAAATGTATCCAAGTAGAATATTTGTTTGGGATTGCCAGCAGCAGTCACACCAATATGTTGAATAAAAAGGCCATATTGGAGTGTGCCCTTCAGAGGGAGCTGGACCAAAACAGTCTCTTCCACAGATGTGCAAGATTATTACATCTATTTTAATGCATGTAAAGTAGGGACTTGATATTTGGTATAAGCATTACGTAATACGGGCTCATATCTAGTGAGTAATGAAAAATTACTCTCGTAATACGGGGAAATATTAATTGGAACATTAACCAATCAGCATTCACCATTCATGTCTACTAAATGATAAAGATTGTTATTGAGATTGATATAAATATTGACCAGCCATATTAGTATAATGATCATTATATTATACTAAGGTGTTATACACCTCAAGTTATGAACATGCAAACTTCCAAAATATAAAATGTACAGGAACTTAAAAAATTCCAGAAATTGTGTCGCACTTATACACTACACTAACAAAATTCAAAATAAGTTGCACCAGGATGACCGAAACATATGCTCTAATCTATTTATCCATTTCAATTGTTCTCCTAGTACTGTCATGATAATAATTACATAATAATGTAAACTATAATTAATCGTTTTCGATGCCCTTTCACCGCTTTCGTTTTGATTGACGATATCTAAACGGTTCAGATGTTACCCCACACCGTTACCCCTACCCCCGCGCGCAAACTCTAATGAATCGTTTTGGACGCCTTTACCTCTTTTCGGCTAGACGCGCGAGCAATGACGGAGACCCCTTCTTCTGACATTTAAGCAGAGACATGAGGAGATTTCCAGAAAGAAGCGCCCCCATTTTTCTCAAACCCCCCGGTTTTTTTTACATATTTGGAATGCTAATCAATGTATTAATATCACACCTGAGTGAATAAGCCGAATACGCCATCGTTATGTATGAAGATGATGATTAGTATTTTCGTCGTGCACGACAGAAAGTTCAAAGCACATGTTTTCTATGGGGAACGATTACGATAGCAGGCAGTTCAAAGAAAGTTTGTGCGGTGTTTCCTTTTGTACTTGTTTGGCCATTAAACCTTCGAAAACGTTCTCGGTAGGGGTTCAAACCGATCCGTGAAATTTGAGAGAATTCGTATCCTTAACAAATCTCCTCCTGTCACTTTAAGTACTGGAAGTAAAATCCGCTTCGGTTGGGAGGACACTAACCACAGTCCTAACTTTCAAGGGTCAAATATAATTTAGCATAATAAAGAATAAATTATCTTAAGCGTAAATTGTTGAACATGGAAAGAACAAGTATTGCGATTTTTTAGTGTATTTCATATACTAGTCAACAGTTCCCATGACTGTTGAATTCCTTTTTAAAAGCTTTGTCAATTCAGTGTGACATTGCCTGCCTTATGTTGTATTATCAATGATTTATAATCTGTGTTAAAGTGCTCGTTTGGATTCCTGACTCCATACATAATTTCAATTGTTTCGAAGTATTTTTCAAGATATAATTTACTAGTAATATAATTAGCCGAGACATCCTTAGTGATAGGCACACATTATCCAAATTACATATCTTTAACTGCGAACTGGATTAAATAACGACTTTAGGTGTATCAATAGTCCAGTGTTACAATGTTGATTACGACAAAAAGAAGACCCTTCTTGCAGAAACCCTTCAATCAAATTAACATCCATCCGTGACAATGCTCGAGTGCATTAATACATCCCTAAAGCTCTGCACTGATATGAAGACCAGACACATTTTTGCAAGTTTTTTGCATTCCATCGGCCAAAAGAGGATTGTTTCTCCAACCTGACCTCTACTATTTGCGAAAGTGGGCCAGTGGTATTGTTATATGCAATTGCTCCACTGTGCCACAGACCACGCACCACCCGTTGCTTCACATCAGCTTTCTTCTTGGGAGCAATCTGCAACTCTCGTCACTTCACTGGGAGGATCGGGGGAATGGATCGGGCCACTAGCCCAGCTGTAAAGAGTACATGACTCGTAAGTTGAGTTGGGTCCACCGTTTCAACCCCCTACCCGCGGTTTCTTATTAGCCCCAGCCTTGTATAACCTGCCAGGAATAGCAGTCATGTCTGAAAAAAATATAAAACCAGCAATGCCCTTAGTTAAAAAACTAGAATCTTTCAAATGTAATGATCTTAAAAGATATTTTGTTCTTCGCGTTTATATGTATTACAGGAACGAACCGTTGATTGATCGGACAGTATAATAACAGAAGAATCAGCTTCAATGAACACGCACCCCAATGCAAAAACTGATATGAGACATGTTGTTTGGTTTGATTTGGTTATCATCCTTCTGGAAATTTCTCGTAAGAGGAATGGGCAGAAGAGTGAACGGGCAGTGACCACGGACCTTCCTTGCAACCCTGCAAGTTGGGACGGTAGCTTTGATATATAATTTTACGCAATGACGAAGCTACCAGGGACTTCTTCTTCTTTTGATCTTTGACAGAAATGTTTGAGCCCCTCCCCTAATGTCAACTGTTATATTTATTTTCTTTCCAAAAACCATACCAGGATTTGTCTGTAATATTGGTATTAATCGTTCCTTTTAAGCGCCTTTGTCTTAATATGGTGTGTTTTGTTAAACGGTTATTCACAACCTCGTTACTGAGACTCCTGCCCAAAAACCGTCTTGCGTGCCTGAGTCCCTCAGTAAGCCTCCAACGCTCCCACAATCGCCCCCAACTGTTAGTTTGGTGGGGCTGAAGAAAGTCAAGCGAATTGCTGACAGACACGTCCTAAAGGTGAGCTAAAATTTGCTGTTTGAGAAATTTAGAACTGTCACTATGGATCTACCGCAAGCAGAACATTTTTTTAAGCGTGTGGAAACAGATTATGGAAGGATTTTCCTACACAAAGTCCTTTTGGGCAAGAAACGGCACGGAAATCTTCCGTTGGAAAAACCCTTTTTGTTTATCTGTTTGAGATGCCGAGAACGGGATTAATCCCCCCCAATTGTTTAACTGAAATCCACAGTGAAGGTAGAAGCGGACAACATCATACTTGAGGAAAACAGAAATGAAATTGCTCGGGGAACGGATACGCCAGACAGTATTTACGTTGGGAGTAGGTCAAACGCAAATGTGAGTATAGAATCTCCGGCAGTAAGAACTCATTTTCCCCCGCGAAATGGCCGATTGTAGCGGCAGTGTGGTGTTGAGAGCTCAAGATAATCGAACATCGGAAATGCAGATGCTCCAAATCACCAGTCGACAGGCCTGCGGGATAATTCATCCCCCGCTACGGATATCCCTCTAAGGGCACACACTAAATCACTCCACATTGGGGGGAATGTGGGTAGTTCCGGTCAAATACCAAAACTTGCTTGAGATATTTTGCAGTCCCTTTGGTACCGGTTTCCAGTGAGGTGATATATTAATGACTAAGTGAAAAAGTATAGCTTGATCATCGATGAGAGTATCACAAATCTTGAAATTCATTCTTGTGAAAGTAGGCCCCGACTTCCGGCCCTGGTGAAATTGCCTATGAAGGCGTACCGTCGGTTCAAACAGTGGGTGGCGCTGTTCGAATCATGCTTTTCTAAAATTAACTAGAATTGTATCAAAAATTGGATTTTCTTTTGAAAGTTTCAGTCTTGTGCTCTATAGCGAATTAGATTCAAACATTCCATAATTGTCCACGCGGGGTTGCAATCAGAGGGCAGCAATGTGGTATATTTAACGTGTATTTCACTGGAGCTTGTTCTTTGTGTGTGCGCCTTGAACAACACAAGACCTGGGTTGTAAATCAGTCTGATCGTGAAACTCGGTGACGCTGAAAGCATCCTCTTAAGCCCAAAAGGTATGAACTATGCGTATCTCCAACTGATATCCTACTAGTGACCTTATCACAGGTGTGAACTGGCATTAACATAGCTCGATAAGTCTGAAATAGATCAGGTCAGAGCCGGGCTTGGTTAAGGTTTTGGGTCAGCCATCCCCCAAAAAAAAAAACGCAACCTGTCTCCTACAGACATAAAACCATATGAGGCTTCTTGATGAAATGATTTTCCAATTAAACCACAAAAAACCCTATCTTACCCAGTGATAAGGGTAGGTGTACTGGTGGTCCTTAACCACCACAGTTACAAACCAAAGGTCAAGGAGTGTTGGAGATGCCAACCTTATGTGTGTTGCTCAAGCGTGACCCTACCAAGACATACAAGCACTTCTTAAAATATGCTGAAAAGACTTTGGACAGGGACCGCTTACCAAGACACAATTTATCTGCTTATTTATGCCTGCGTCTGACCCGGCCTAGGTTCCTACGTTTTAACCTAAAATACATAAGCCAGCCTGCCCTCTACGCCCGTCGTTTTCTCTTCCATAGGATCGGTCACTTATGAGCAGCCGCCAGCTATGTTGCTGAAATTTATATCACCTTTATGGTTAACACTCCACCACTCATGAACTCTCGGGCGTATTTTGTGATAGCGTGAAAACCTAACCCAACTCCTCCAGGAAGGGGAAGTCATGGTTTCTTATGATTGACTGGATTGTTCACAAATACTCCTGTAAAGGAAGCGCTAAGTATAATGGGAAAGACTGGAAGAGGATGTAACCCTTCATGAACGCACCACTCTATCAGTGAATGATTCATGGAACTTCTACTTTCTGTGCTTCTCCACCTACATGATGGGGCCTGGACAATATCCCACAGAAAAGAGGTTTCAAGCGATGGGCTCGCCAGTCTCCCCCCTTCGCATCAAACATCTTTATGGAGTGGTTTGAGGTACGTGCCTTGGCTACTGCGCCAGCACGCTCCATCTTTCTGGCCCGATAAATGTCGATGAACTCTTGTCGTTCAACACCACCAATCTTGACGAATTCACGCCCCATCAATAACATCTCACCCTCCATTAAATTCACCATGGAGAGGGAAGCGAACACCAATTGCATGCTCGACAAGCCATGACCAACAGAAGTGAGACGTTTCAACAAAAATTACCATCTACCGCAACCCACCACACGACCAGTATCTCCTCATGGATTCCCACACCCCCTTTCAACAAACTGGGGGTAATAATAACACTGTTATAGAGCAAGAAACTCGGCACGCAACAAGACAAGGTTCTAGAACTGGAAAAGATCCACAAAGCGTTGGGTGTGTGTGGGTACAAGCGTTCGCACTTTGCCATGGCACGGTTGTGTCTCGTTATCGCGTTCCCAAACCGGCAAAATTCAAACGGCTTCTGTTTCCAGGGATCCATCCGCTCCCTTATGTGGGAGGGGCGTCCTGAAGAACGTCCGACCGGATTCTGAGCAGCATGGAATCCAGGTACACTTCAAGCCCAGAAACAACCCTGCGGCAGTTCTTAGTTTCACCAAAGGACACAATCAAAAAGACTGAGAATGTAATAACAATCTATCTATCTTATTCGTGCACGAATGGCCCCTGCGGCGTATATCGGTGAGTTCCAAACGCCCGCTGGGTGTTAGAGCCGCAGAACATATGAAGAGATCCTCATCACCTGTTGCTGACATGCTACAACCACGGGACATTCCATCCCCTACCTACGGAGGAGGTCAAGATCCTGCGACTCGTATCCTTCTCTTGTTAGGGTAAGGGGTACGGGAACCAGCCCACATCAGGCGTAACAGGAGCAGCTTAAACAGAGACGGCGGCCGGTACTACCTACCAGCAGTATACGAACTCGTTACTTATACTTCCTGCACCGTCTGGCGGTGCTGATCTCAGTAACACTCCAACACTCCAACAAGCCGCCCCCACGTGTTAGTTTGGGGCTGATAATTCAAGCGAGTTGCTGACAGAAAGCTTCCTAAAGGTGACATAAAATTTGCTGTTTGAGAAATTTAGAACTGTTCAATACGGTTATGGAGAGCTTACGAATGTTTGAGACATGCTATTACGGTATGCATGCACTTGCACCCCACTTACTTTTGGAACGCCTTTCTCATCCCCTCTAGACTTTAGAAGTGATAACTGAGGCGAACAGCAAAAATCGGTATGGGAGAATGTCCATTTTGTTAGCGGCGTGCCTTCCTACCCCAAATCTGCATTGGATAATTTCCGTTTTGTTGTGCGCGGCCCCTTTCCACGCCTTCCCTCTTCCTTTTAATTAAATCACTTACTTTGGACATCTGCATATCTCAAATTGCTCGTTATCTTCGTTTCCCAAAATATCCTGTTCATATTCTCTGTAATCATCAAAGTAACGGGGTTGGTGATATTGGCGTGAGCAATTAGGCCGTGAGCCGTGAGCAATTAGGTTGTATTTCTGTAAAATGGATAAGATCATAAAAAAATGAAAGACAAACACTGAGTTATCAATTATATTGGTAATATTGGTAAATTTTGTCAACTTCTGGTAAAATCAATATGCCTATACTGTAAAAAACATTGATCAGAAATAAAACACCTTTCTAAACACTATTTACACGATATTTGTCAACATTTTGAAATATCTAAACACTTTGTCTAAACATGTTTAACATAATTAATATCTAAATACCTAATATCTATACGTGTTTAAAATCTAAACAAATTAGATATTTGATGGTAGGTGATTAGACATTTGATTTTTTGTGTTTTTGAGATTGGACATGTTTAATATCTAAACACTACTTGGAACACTACTAAACGCTGCTTTTGTAGTGATATATGTTGCATTTAACATTATAGAAAAAATACTGGCAAAATAACTCAAACTTGGGGCAAAGTAGCTTGAAAAAGTACCAAAGAGCTGCTGGATACCAAAACAGGACCAGAAAAAGTTGCTCAATTATGAAATCCTTAGAGTTACTACTGATTACTTCATTGGTGATATGAATAAGACTACACCCAGTATCGCACTAGAAAACAGTGACCAGACTGGGTCAACCTATTAGCTCAATGATATAAGCAGTAATCACTCTAATAATGTTGTGATATCATTTGATGATTTTATTGATGATATGAATAGGTGCATCCAACATCAAATCAGTTAACAGTGACAATAATAAGTAAACCTATTCATGTACGCAATGATATAAGCAGTAATCACTCCAATAATATCACAACCAAATTATGTTTTATTGTCCTTCATAAGGTTTACATTCTGTCTGTTTTTCTCCAAATTTGAATTATTTTGCAAATTTGTTTTTAGGGCGATGTTCTGTAATAGATTTACCGTCTTGATATTTTTACCCTTCTGGTAGTCTCATACACGCTAGTCATTGTGTGCATGAGCTTTATTCTGTAAGACTACCTGAAGCGGTCAAAATCACAGCGGTGAATCTATTATAGAACAGCGGCCTCAAAACTCGACCGTCGGTTGACCAGCTGTTCATAGCGGTATAACCGTGTGCCAATGTTTAGAGCAATACAATCCAGTTCCAGCTGGAAATAACCAGACGGAACCGGTGAACAACTTGTGGTTGGGTTGAGTCATAGGCTGGTATTCTGAAAGGGAGTTCTAACTTTAGACCCGGTGTAAAGAAGCTGAGTGTCCCCCATGAGAGAGTGTCCTAGCTACCATAGCAACATGAACGGAATAAACCGCGACCTTGTAGACGAGGCCAATTGGGTACAGTGCTGAAACAAATGATGCATACAGCACTCAATGGAGAACACAAAAGACAGATGTATGGTAGGACACTCAGTCACACGGACACTGTAGTATATGACACCGGTGTGAAAGTAATCATAGTCCGGCAGGTATCATAGTCCGGGCTTCATAGACAACAACGGAATAAGCGTGAAACTAATGTTGCGTGAAGAGTCAAATGAATCGATTGGCTTATTGTTCACCATTGTTCCGGGACCGTGAGCCCGGAGGACTATATCTCCTGCCACACCGGTGTAGAAGTTTTTAAGAATAGGGCACTCGATTCAGTTGAACCTTCATGCAACATTAGTTTCACGCTTTATTCCGTTGTCGTCTATGGAGCCAGGACTATGGCTCCCGGCAGACTATCTACTTTCACACCGGTGTGAAAGCAGATATAGTCTGGTGGGAGTCATAGTCCGGAGCTCCATAGACGATAACGGAATAAAGCGTGAAACTAATGTTGCGTAAAGAGTCAACTGAATCGATTGGCTTATTGTTCACCATTGTTCCCGGACTATGAGTACGCCGGACAATGGTTACTTCTACACCGGGTTTAAACCAGGGTTAGTCCTACATGAGTGGACTTTTGTTCCTTTCAACATACTCTAAAAAGTTGCTGTAATGGGTGAGAAAATTCCTCACGGCCCATCCATGAGGAATTTTCTTACCGGTTACATTTAACTTTTACAGTATTTTGAAAGGAAAAATGGTCCACTCATGTAGGACTAACCCTGGTCTAAACTCAAGTCTAAAGTTAGACTCCCTTTCAGAATACCAGATTTACTCTCTATGTTAGGTATAAAGTAGGCCTATCGTTATTTTAAGGTCAGTATGTAGTTTCTTTTCATGGTTCCTTTAACTTAAAGTGTTATTATACCTTATCAAGATGATGGGGTTTTTCAGAACTTAATATGTGCTGCATTTGATACCATTCGGGAAGCTGATGTCGTTTTGGGTCCTTAAGTGTTGGCTTATCTTTAATGCGGTGAACATGAATCTGTAAGATATGTAATAATTAAAGCAATGTTTATACAATAATATTAAACCTTGTGTGATACTTACGTGTATTATTATGTAAAAATTAGGGTATCTGCTGAAATTGAGTGTTTTAAGGAAGACAACTCGTCTTTTACCACTGTCAAAATGTTTTACCTTCACAATGTCCGAAGAATGTACGACGGAGGTTTGGGGTTTTTCCAATGTTTTGTATTGCTATTCATTGTTGCATGTCATGCATTGTCAAGATTCTATGTTGTAATAGGTATATTATAACTGCAGCCAGCTAATTGATTACATTTTTTTGTTATTACAACACAATGGATCTATATCGCTTGAATCTTTTGTTTTTGAATGAATTCAATAACATATCATATATCTTGTTTTGGTACACCACACCACTCAAGACACCGTCCTCTAATGCTCTTTGAACTGGTAGAGATTGATTAAATTTAATAAACTAATGTAGAGTTATCAAATGTTGACTTGATGACTTTGATTGATGACATGTCTTGATTCATCTTAATGATAGCATGGGACTGTAGTGAAAGAGTGTGCGCTTCCGGATAAAATTGTGAATTTTTGCACACAAGTCTTTTAGGCATTGATAATCCATAATATGATGGAATCACTTGCCACCGCCCTTAATGGCCCCCCGCTTGGGTCAAGGTTTATCAGGGGTCAAAATTGTCAATTTTCCGATTGTATTGAAAAGTACACCATGATGTTTTTCTGGTTACAAGGATTCCAAAAAGGTATAGTCTATGGCCTATAGGTGTTCTGATTATGAGGTAAAACCCTTAACAAATCGTGAAAAAAAGTCAATTTCGGTGTGTACATGGGTCAAAAGTTGTTTTTGATTCAGGTATATGTGGTGCAAATTTGTTTCCTAGATTAAATGATTGAAATATAAAGAAAATAGTTTGCCCTTATGTTTATGCTTGTGGCTCTTTCAAGTTCTCCACAAATAGGTAACGGCTCAATATAATCCATAGCTCACCAAAGCTGTTTGAATTTATTCGCTTTGGTTAAAGGTTCCCTGGCCCGATTCGCTATAGCCTCGTCTCAGATAGACGAAGCCACGAGATTCTTCTACCGGAAGGGTAACATTTCGGTAATTAGAGAAAAGAAAAGCTACTATTGTTCTCATTTACCCTGTGAAATCTTAGAGCCAAAGGATGTGTGGTTGATTTTATGAACAGAAAGTGCCCCATTTTGGTCGACAAATATAATTTTACACAATACTCTATGGAGTCTTACAAAATCACGTTTTTACCTCCACATAAAACGGATTGAAATATCGGCGCGAAACTTCACAGAGATGTGTTGGTTTTGGACAGGAACGGTCAATCTATCACGATGAAAACGTCATATACTTAAATCGGGCCATCCCCCCTTTAAATAATCCCAAGCACTTAGATAGTCAAAACTATTGCTATATTTCATTCTATACCTGAACCACAACTGAACCCACGTTTTTACAAAATTGAGCAACTTTTATTTTATGACCCTGTACAAACCAAAATTGACTTTTTTTTTACCATTTTTACAGTTTTTACCCCATAATTCCGAAACTATAGGCCATAGGTAGTAATAAACTAACCTTTTGAAATCCTTTCAGACCACGAACAAACAACAATAGTGTGCTTTTAACCACAATCAAAATTTTAATTTTTTTAACCCCTGTGTCAACCTTGAACTCCAGCTGGGGCCTGAAGGGGGTGTGGCAAGTGCTTCCAGCAATATTTTTAAAAAAAAAAAAAAACTTGTGTACCAAAATTCACAGTTTTTATCCAGATTGCAAACTCACATTAGATCTGTGACACAGTCCCCCACTATGAGAACAGTTTCATTTTAGAGTAAAATAACTTATGTTGGTTCGATAAAAGAACAAATCATTTGAATTGTGAAATCATGACTCTACTTTGGTAGAATGGTTGAGAATAAATTTTTTGTACTCTAGGTGCTAATGGTCTTGATAAGTATTAGTTCGTTAGCGGATTGATTTGCAGTCAAATGAAGAGATTAAGTATGTTAAAAGCAGACATAATATCTTTTACCTAGAGAATATAATAATCAGTGTTGTTCCCTTTTCAGAAACTTTCGAAACCGCAGCCGTCAAGTAAAAATAAAGAAAGGACATGCAAGTATCCATTTAATGGGCCGAATAATAGATCCGCTGCCGGGAAATTGATAATGGTCATGATGGGCCAGGGCCCATTATTTGTAAGTTTTTCTGACTGAGGATACATTATGAGCCCACAGATGATACTGCAAACCCTTTATTTCTATTCTATACTATTAACAGGTTGATTTAATATGAAAGCGCATTCGTGACCCATTATTGTAGAATAATAGGCAGTAAGCTGACTAATCAGAATGCTGCATTTTCAATAATGAGCAGTAAAGGTAATCGAATTGCTAGTAAAAGGTGTCATTAAGGGGTGCATAACTGCAAAAGGTACTTGCAAGTTTAAAGCTTACAATATATCAGTATTTGTATCTGCTTTTTGTCCATCTAAAATGTTCTCGTAAGGTGTTCTGTCAAAAAACAAGTACATATTTAGTATTCTCATAATGTCACTTTTAGGGTTAAAATAATGACGTGGACCTAAAATATCAACATCAAGGAAATTAAGGGCATCATAATGAAATGTGGTATTGCTTTGATTCTTATCCTTAGCGTTTGAAAGTGTTTCACCGTAAGCATACCAGAGACCTATCAGACATATCCAGAGGAATCCTAAAAGAATGAATAGTGTGACATATTGAAATGACTTACAGGAGGTTTGGATCCTGCCAGAGTTGCCCTGGCTTCTAATTCTCTCAGTTCTTTCTTCACCGAATCCAACTGGCTTACAACCGCTTCTCTGTCGCGCCTTTCCCTCCGGAAGTCACTTTGGTAAGCTTCAGTCTATGGAGGAAAATGTCAGAATTTCAGTCAGTCATAGTGATGTTGTAAATGTGTCGAGAAATCCAGAATTATTATTCCTGATGATGATGATAAGTAACTGAGTGTGACATCGTTGTTGATGTTACAGAATACATCAATTTCTTTGACAACGTTGGAATGACGTTAAACAATTATAATACCTGTTCTCTAAAGAGTTCTACTTGTTCTTTGAGTTCTTCCTTGGTCAAGCTCTTCTCGTCCTCGAGTGGCTGGGCTTCAACTGCTGTTCTTCGATGGCGTTCTTCTGTGACCTTAGGAAATTCACCTAGCAGTTCCTTTTCCATCACCTTCATGTGTGATGGGGATATTGGTGGTGAGGACCTTTCACGTGTTTGTTCTGTGACAGAGAGCTGCATGTTCCCTCCCGACATTTTAGGATCGATTGATTTCAGCAAACTGTGCTCTTCGGATATTTCTGTCAAAGTCTGTAAGACAATAATGATATCAAAATTAAACTAAACCATGACATTACGACTGGAACGGAAGAGTAACTATGATATCATTGCAAACAAGAGTAGGTATAGTGTTCTTCCCACAATGCATTTCTTTCAATACAAATTTTGCACTGGTTGTCACATGAATATATAGTGACAAAAAGTACTTAAATTGCAAGATTGGGATGAGTTTTGTTCATTTAGGTGATTTTGTCACTATAAATTCATGTGACAACCAGTGCCAAAATTGTATTGGAAGAATTGCATTGTGGGAAGAACACTACACCTCCTATTATTGCAAACTTGCAAGATGGTGGCCATATCGCAGCTACACAGTCTGTCTATCAAAAGAGTACAATCAGAAAATTTCTCAAATAACCCATGTCATTTAATTAGGAAAGTGTTTTAGTTCATCTCATTTTGTTAACCCATAGACGTACTCAGTTTACCGCAATGAGTCAAAATCCATTTTAATAACACCTTACATTTTTTTATGTCAAGGCTAATCTAGGCATTAACAGCAGTTATCTAATTAGTAACGCTGACGGATTGGCGCCGAGATAGCGATTAACCTCCCTTTTGAAACTCTGCAAGTCCTGGTTTGATGCTACTTGAGCAGGAAGGGCATTCCATAAGCCTACAGAGAATGGGAGAAATGATCTTCTGTGGGAGACCAAGTTGGACCTTGGGACTTTCACAGCAAGGTCATGAGACCTGACTGAGCGCCTAAGGCGAGGATCAACTGAAAGCAGCTCAGGTAGCAGCTGGCTGAGGAGATCTGGTGCTTGTCCATAAAACATGCGGTGGAAAAGAGTGGCAATTCCCACTGCCTTGCGATGACCAAGTGGTTGGATGTGATGAGTGGCGAGCTCACTCTCGGGGATACCAATGACGGATATGGCACGTCTCTGGATTGCATCTAGTTTGGATAGTGAAGTGGGTGTTGCTCCACACCATGCTGAGCTTGCATATTCCATGTTGGATCGAACCATGGATTTATATATCATAGCCCTATCAGTTGTCTCAAGATAGGGTGCAGGTCGACGGAACTGGCAGTTTTAGCCATTTTGGTAATCACAGGAGACCATGACAGCTCATTACTGATGGAGATGCCAAGTAGATCGACCCTGTCGACCTCTTCTAGAGTTGTACCAAAGAAGTGGAGACTTGGATGGCCTGTTGCAGCATCTTTCTTGTTTGATATTGTTACAGTTTTACACTTGGCGGCGCCGAAAAGTACATTCCATGAAGTTGCCCAAAACTCGATTTCCTGCAAGTCTTTGTTGAGAGAGGCAGCAGCTGGGATTTTTTCCTCTTTTGACTTTATGAAGGTCATGAGTGTGACATCGTCTGCGTAGAGGATGGATGGATTCAGGATTCTTCTTGTGATGTCGTCAATGAATATAATAAAAAGAAGAGGGCCGAGGATTGAGCCTTGTGGTACACCTGCATTAATCGACTTCTTGCTGGATACCCTCCCGTTTAGGATAACTCTGAGTGAGCGGTCACTCAGGTAGTCCTTCAGCCACTTCAGTAACTTATCTGAGAATCCTAAGGCAGAAAGCTTGGCCAGTAGACCAGGATGCCACACTCTGTCAAATGCTTTGCTGATATCAAGACATACAATTCTAGCTTCCTCTCTGTCATTGATGGAATTAGTGATGCATTGGGAAACATAAGTCAAGGCATCAGATGTAGAATTGCCAGACCTAAAGGCCAATACTGTCGTTTATAATTCAATGATGCGCATCAAGATGCGCCACATTGTTTCATAGATCAGGTCGCTGCTCCATTACCTTGGATATTAATGGATGCAAGGAGATCGGTCGATAGTAACTAGGCGAATGCTTGTTACCCTTCTTATAACAAGGGATGACTTCAGCTACTTAATTTCCACATCACTGGCATGGCCCTTATCAAAGCAAAGTTGGATAGACGTGCCAGTGGAACCGCCAGTTCTGGTGCAGCATGTCTCAAAACGCATGGCTGGGATACCAGATGGTCCGGAGTCTTGTGTGACAATCTAGTTTCACGTTGTTTTTTACCTTCCTTGGCCAGAATACCATCTTGCCACAGCTTAAAAAGTAGTTCTCCGATAATGCTGGAGACAGGCTTGTCATTTTCAGCAGCAGGAATGGTAGACTTTTCACTGAAGAAAGTCGGCAAACATTCATCTTTTGCCTCGGCAGAGAGGTATGTAGAATTGCCTGATTTAAGGACCGGTGTGAAAGCAGATATAGTCCGCGGGGGCCTAAGTCGGGGCTCCATAGACATAACGGATAAGCGTGAACTAATATTTATTGCGTTAAGAGTCCACTGAATCGATTACCCTATTGTTTACCTTTGTTCCCGACTATGAATATCCCGGACAATGGTGCCTTCTACACAGGTAGTTCAGACTTCCCTCCTTGCCCCATTGGTTTACGCAGCCGTCCCACCACCCAAGATTAGATCCATTCCTGGAGCTCGGCCTGTCATTTTATCTCCTGAACTCTGATCTGTTGTGGAAGCAGCTTTCCTAGAAATAGATGTATTCTCGTTTCTAGCCTTATTGTAGTTTAGGGAGCTTCATCAGGAGTTCCAAGAGATTTCCACCTTCTCCAGGAACTATCTTTCTTCTTCAGAGCTTTTGTCCGCAGCTTTCGTTCCACCATTCTGGATAAGATTCAAAGGCCTTGATCACCTTTTGTGAATGAATTCTTGCATGGCATCACTGATGTTTATTGGTGACATTCCACCTGATTTATTCAGGGGAGGTCTCTACAAGTAGCCTATTCCCTGGAGTTGCCTGCAGATATTTCCGCAGTTCGCATTTCCAGTCAGCTTGTTTGTATAGCCCAACTTTCCTTGGTGGAGTCGCATCAGATAATGGTGAGGTTTGCAGTGTTGTTTTCGCAAGTAGTGGTCTGATGTTCCAAAGCTGTGATCAATGGAGACTGGAGAAAAAAGATTTGGAGCGTCGGTAATGATGAGATCCAGACGGTTGCCAAGTTGATTTGATCAGCGTTAAGCTGTGGTCTTCAAGTTTTCGCAGTGTATGCTAAAATTAGGGCGATAAGAGATATTGCTGCTTGTTTCAAGTCACTTATGCCATTTTGTTATAGTTTTCTTTGAGATAATTTATTTCTTAACGGTTGTATTCAGATTTAAGTGGCCTTTACTGAAAAATCATTTTTAAAAATCTGTTCTTGAAGAAAAGTGGCACAAAGTGGGTTTTGGCTCATTGCAAAAGGAGTACATTGCTAGATTTATAAAAGAAAATGAGATGAAATAAAAAGCATTTGCCTGGATTTCCTCTTTGAGTTTGAAATGATTAGTACGCTGATTCCGATTGATTAATACAAGATCAAGAAGTGCCCTGCAGAAAGTCCCCAATATCGATAAGAATCGCCAGCTGTTATTTACTAATCAAGTTTGAAAGCCTCTTACCCCATTAAGCCTTTTAATCTCTTCTTCCATCTCTGTTTTCTGTTTGAGCAAGGTACGAGCCAGCTTCTGAGAGCGGTCACATTTCTGCTGCTCCTTAGTCAAGTCTCGGCGTAGTTGTTCGCGTACGCTCTGTCAAAACGAACGGTACAAGTTAATTACTGAACATCAAACATAGTTTTAATAGGCATTATTAGAAATTGGCTCCATAGATTTGTAAAAGTTTATAATAGATTTCGAATATCAACCTTATTTGTAAAGGTGGTCAGGTTAAAATATCAGCTTCAAAAAAAACATTTCATTTGAATTATGTCACAATTAGTGGGCACGTGTGGTCCATTGATTGAGCGCTCGTCCCCCGCATCCAAAGTCGTGGGTTCGAGTCCCCTGCGGCCAACGTGTTGTTCCCTTGAGTTAGGCACTTTACCTTAATTACTACCTACTCCTCTCCACCCAGGGTCTACATGGGTAGCCGTACCGGCCATTATTTCCATGGTCGGGAAGGTACAACTCGCTGTAGAGGAGGTGTATCGAGCCCCCTACAGCAACTATATATGGTGGAGTCTGGCCCATCGCTTCGAAAGAGAGATGGGCACTCCGTTCAATGTATACAGGTCCGGCCCCTTTACCTTTACCACATTGAATATCTAAAAATGAAATTTCAAGTTGGTACATGATTGTGAAATAAAAACCAAACTTTAATCATCTTATCGCTGTCAATTTAAGTTGAATACGATTGAAGTTTTCAGTTGTGTATGCTTAGACCTAATTAAAAGCGTTCTCGGCAACAGATAGGAGTTTCACTGAAACAATACCTGTATGACGTTAGCCAAGATAAGGAGTTTGGCATTACCCTGCTGTTTTGATTAGACCACTGATTGGTAAGTATTTAGGTTAGAAAGGTGCCATAATGTGTGTGGGGGAGTGTGTAGGTGGCATTAATGTGCTGCAGTCATTGCACTCAATACCACACAATCAAGCAAATAATAACAAAGAACATTTGATTTGTAATCTTTGTGGCAGGAAGTATCATCATGGTCGATGGTTGTAGGGAATGAAGTCTTAATAAGCTGAAGCACTTTTGTGGAAAGCGAAAGAGACACAAATGCTTACTTAGCTAAAGAAAATATTGCTCGAAACTGCAGTGTTAATGACCTTGAGCATTGTATTAAAAAGACACGGTATCGTAGACGTGAAAATATCACACATGAAGAAACCAGATATAACCTTCTTCCAATTGTCCACATTAACCTAAATTTTCATGTTGTTTTTGTTTTGCCAATTAGACTAATCCTCACGCATACACACACACATATTTTCCAAGACCTTCCAGAAAAATGCTCAAGAGGCCAGAACAAAAAGATAGTACCTCTTCAGGATTGACCGAGTTCCTTCAGTCTAACGTCCAATAGTCCCATAAACATATCCGACGCGGCTTTCGGCAAGAATGCAAGACACAGCGCTGAAGTACATTCAGACACGCATTGTAAGTAATTATCATGTGTCAAAAGTAACAAAACAGTGTTATCGTACAAGAGTTGCCGAATTCATTGAAAAAAAATGTTTATGTTGTCATGTGGTTGTCATACATACCTCTGCACTTTCAATTCTTTCTTTAGTCAAGAGAAGCAAGTCATCCTTTTCTTTCAAGAGTCTTTCCTTATCTCTACACTCCCTATCAAGGACGCGCTGCATTTTGCTGATGGCAGTATGGTGTTCCCTGTGCTCGCTATCCTGTTGTTCTCTTAGTTTCCTTATTTCTTCGTCTTTCGAGGCTAAAACTTCGGCCTGCCTGGAAAGCTCTTCGTCTTTTTGCAGGATCACTTCGTTCTTCCTGGACAGTTCTTCGTCCTTTTGCAGTATTTCTCTCTCTTTTTCGTTCAACTGGGTTTCATATTCAGATTTTTTTCCTTTCCAAAAATCGTCCCATTTGTGATTGACATTCTTAACCTGCAAAATGTACAGGTTGAAAAGAAGTGAATTCTTTGTCTTCTTGTATGAAGTACATGTGGTAAGCCAATACTATTTTTTTTTAACCCAGAACAAATTCGTGTCAATATTATCTTTTATCTCTCTCTCAGAAAGCATTATTGTAAGTATAGGGCTGTCTACTCATCCGGGTCTCCAGTCTCCTGCTCTCACTTCAGGTAAAAATTCGGCGCATTTTATGCCAGTTTACGCGGTGGCCTATGGGAATCATCACCACAAAATGGCCGCTCTATAACTTCCCCGTCCCGCAAAATGGCCGACTTGTGACGTCAGCGTAGACGAAATGATTCATATAGAGATATATTTTCTCTCCAATAAACTTCTACTTGAAGAAAATGGTGCAGAAGACGCATTTTATGATTGCTATTGGATTACCTTGAAAAGTTGACATTTTAAGTTAGATTAAGTAAGTCATTTGTAAAGGAAAATTTGAAAGTTTATTTTCTGTCGGGTAGACCAGTCAAAAATTACGACAAATCTTCATGGAGATCTGTGAACTATTTGCGTATACTCGTGTTGTACGGTCCATTTGATTTCCCGCCTAAAGATTACAGCGGATTATTTGAGCTATCTTTCCCACATGAATGTTTCAGTGTGGGAAACAGTGTGTCATATAACATGATATTGCCAACATTTGTTGATGACACCTAAATGCAACATGATACATCGGGATCATGTTAAATTTGTTGATTTAATTAAGGGGGTATCTGCATGTATATGTATTCATATACATGGTACCAACACGGATAATATGTATTCATACCTACATACCAGAATATAAGGAAAGGGAGGATCAAAATTACTTCAATATACAGACCGTACATATCGTACATTCGATGAATTTAAAGGTCAAACTAGAACTACAAGGAATTGACAAACACCATCATTGATGAATACTTACTTCCTTCAGAGTAGCGTTAAGTTCACTGTTCTCGCTTTCCATTTCTTTGTACCGCTCCTCCCATCCCAGTTCCTCTGTACCCAGGCACACACTTGTCTCTTTGTCGGTTCAAGAAAACCGGCCAAAGTTACTTGAAACACTGTCGCCCATGTGATTTCTTCAAGCCAATGTCGGCAATAATGAATTGAGCCATTACACTGCAAAAAATGGAGTGTAAACTTAACACCATGGGCGTTAATTTGAACCCCTCCTGTGAATTAATACGGACCGCCACCCACTGGTGTTAGCATATACAACAATTTCGGTGTTAAATCCGCCATGTAGTGTTATTAACACCAATTTTGGTTTGTAGACTGTAGGATTGGTGTTAATTTCACAACGCTTGTCGTGTAATTATTTTTTTAACACTGCCAGTTGCCAAATTGACAATACTGGTGGAATTTAAAAACTCTCCTGGAATCAATACGGGACCCACCCTATGGTGTAATTAACATAAACGGTGGTGTTAACATTTATATTGGACGTATAATTTGTATGTAAAAAGTTCGATTTGTTATTGTTTGCTTCTATTGTAATGCTTACCTCTAACATTTTCATAAGCAGATTACCAAAGTGCACAATTGAAAATGCAGTAACACCGAGTGGAGTTAATACTAAATTCAACACCAGAAACAAACCGACAAGCTTGACACCGATTGGTGTTAAAATGTTAACACCCCAGTTTTTACAGTGTGTTATCAGTGTTAACCCTCCTACATACGTTTAAGATGCCAGCGATTAGTAGCAAAGTAGATTGAAATGCCCCAAATTATATCTTTAAAGGATAAGGTTTCTACTTGTATTTTTCTGTGTTTTGATAGTCTTAGTTTGTGTATTCTCAATTTCATTATTATCGGACGTTTTCATGAGATTGGGTCACATACTATCTTAAAGGTGCTGGTTTCGATCGTCTGTGGGACCTTCCTGGATTACGGAAGAGGTGTCAATTTATATCAGATGAAGGCCGTATGTTTCTAATGTCGTCTGGAATTTCTTTTCTGTCCGAAGAGAAATACAAAAAACTGCCATTTAATGGTTAACCATCAATATTAGGCCTAGCAGTGAACATCGGTTATTGAAATAATGCGTAATGTCTACAACCAAAACCAAAAGTTTGTTTTCCACGGAACTTGAAGGTGATTGTATGCACGTGCCAGGCTCTCATATCTAGTAGATAACACTATACTTAATCGAAACAAGCACCGTTAAGTATACAAGGTAGGCAAATCAATCCTATTAAAAAACAATCATGGAATTTAAGTTATAAATGTTTCACCGTTTTATGTGAGATTTTTGTACAAAAAACGCAGCAGGCCAATTACAGATACGCGGGAAAACCGCAAGGTTGGACATTATTTTTAGCGATTATCCCACTGCAATATATTTTAGTTAGTTTAGTAGAGATAATTTAAACAGTGCAAAGCTCTTCAACATTTATGACAAAATACCGAAAAATATGGCGATATTTAGTAAAGAATTGGTACAGCATTATGTGGAAATATTTCGTTCTAAATGTTGAACAGTCAGACTTAATAGTGAGGATGGCAGATCATTGGTATGAAATTATTGCTTAAGTTCGTGTTTCACATGTTGGAGGGGATTTTTTAAAATTGCCTATCAAATACAAAGGATATTAGCTTGCACATATAGAGATAGGTTTGCATCAGATGTTAATCGTATTTCCTGCTCCAAGCTTTAAATCATGTGGTGCTCGTGTTCGTTGTAAAATGAAGGGCAGCCATTTTTATTTTTATGACTATCGTGTGGGGATGGGTGTATAAGAGAGAAAGGGAGTGTCTATGTTGTGTAGGTGTGTTGCTCTTCCCGGTGGTGGGTTGGGTGTGTGTGGGTGGGTGTGGATGTTAAAGCAGGAAAGTTACTGAAATTTATTTCAATAAATTCACTTGAAATTACCGAGTTCCATTGAATACAAGGTATAGAAGATAAAACACAATAACAATGACCAGCAATAAGTTAATCTGTAAAAACATCAGAAATTATATTTGAGGTTTACAATTGCAAACACCGATTTTTACGCCTTTTTTCAGAAATTTAAGATAAGACCACAAACATGTTGTGCAATATGCGGACTTTAAAGGATACCATACGTTTTGAACAGTTTGAAAGATAAAACATTTTAAAAAAAAAAAAAAAAAAAAATAATATGTTCTCATTGTTTCTTTATAATTGACCGCTTAATTCGTCCAAAATCTTAATTTAGAAAAAACATGGATAATATCACTTTTCGCAAACGAACTCAATTTTCAAATCACGGGCTATTTTGCGGCAATAAAATTTCAGTCATACGACAGCTTTATCAATCGATAATAAAATATAATCATCTAACAACAGTAGTAACTCTTCATTATCACTGGCATTTCTTTGCAGTTAAGCCGCTTCCTTTGAAGTGACGTAATGAAATTCACTAGTCTCCTCCAGTTCTTTGGCGGATCTAAGTTCTCTATTTTCTGTTTGGAGATTAGAAACCCTGGCCCTGGAAATGTAAATAAAACATCAATTGTTTAATTGGCTAATACGAGGCATTATTCATTAAATACATCGCATTTACAAAACCATTGGGCGGTATTTAAAAATGCTGATGATTTTTCGTGAAATCTCACCCATAGACTTTAGGTTGCTGTTTTTACAAAAACCCCGGTTTAACCCTTTAACACACAATAATTACTCTCTGATAAAAAACATAACTAAAACCTCACATCTCCACAGAGTGAAATTTGTTAAATTCCCTGCAAAAGAGTGGAAATCACTCCAAATTAGTGAAATTTCACTTCCAAAAGTGAAATTTTACTCAGTAAGGTTTGCCTATAGTAATTTCTACGAATTTCACTCTTTGGACGACTGAAATTTACATTCTTTTTTTATTTGGAGAGGAAATGTACTTCACTGTTTCATTATTGTTGAAAAACAAAATGGAAAAATCTTGACAATGGTTGCCCACAAGCCTCAAAATGATAATGAATTTGTCACAATTCTGCAAGAGCCATTTCCCCTCTGACTTGGCATGTGTATGTTCAAACACATGGGGTTACCAGAATATACAAACGAGTGAAATTTCCACTCCCAAAAGAGTGAAATGCTGTAAACCACTCCAAAATGAGGTGTTTTTGTATTTTACAAAGCGTGGAATATGTGCTCAAAAAGAGTGAAAAAATCATCAAAAAGATCAGCTTTCCCTCGTTTTCATGTTGTCCTTCATTTATTCCTCAAAATGGAGTTGTCTCGTCATTTAACTCTCAAACGAGTGGAAATTAACTCTTATTTGGAGTGATTGTACTCTTTTGAGTAGAATTTGACCTTTTAAAGTAAAAACCCACTCATCTAGAGTGGTGTACAGAAATTTGCAACTGGTTAAAGTAGAGAGAGAAGGAAGTTTCAATGCGTTAATAAAGGCATATAAGGAACTTCTGGGTATGCAGCCGACAAAGCCATATCCGAGCTTAAATAGTGACTCCCTTAAAATAATTGTTTCAATGCACCAACACGATTTAGTTGAAATAATCAATACGAAGTAATAGATCTGCAATCCGGGGCAAAATCGGTCTGGCTGTGCTCTATCTTAAAATGTGGCGTGAGTGAAATTTCATGTGACTTGCTAAATTTGTCAGCACTTTTGAACAAAACTTTATCACATTCCGGTGAAATGTTTTTAGCAACATATCGTAATATGCAATTCGCAAAACAATTTAACTCAAACGGTTTTAAAATAGTCCAAAAACATACACATTTCTGTGAGAAAACCCTATATACGTTAGTCTAGACTGTTCAACCTGTTAGCACTGAAACGGAAACACGGAACCCTGAAGAGAAAACAACTTGGACAAGCTTCAAACTTGAGACAGTATACGTGTAAGAGTTTCAGACACCGATCATTTTCCTCAAGCAGGGGGATGCGATGAGTTTTAAAAATTCCTGAATTTGGTTAACGAAATTCTGAAAATCGCGTAAAATTTTACCTTAATGAATAATTATTACACTTCTCATTGAATGGTGTACAAGTACTCTCTTTTGTGGTGGGTTTGGTGACCATAACTGTATGTTTCTCCACCTCTGCCAAACCAAGTACAGGCAATTAAAAATGAAAAAAATAATAAAAATGCTGAAATCGGTGAAATACAAATCCTGAAATCAGGAACAAATTCCAGAAGAAAATCAACACCTGCTAAGGTGAGAAGCAAACCTTTGAGCATGATGCACCAAAAAGTGTAATGATAATCAACAATATGAGTTATAAAAAAGTATATCAATTGGTAACCTAATGTGAAATGTGATTTTAAACCTGGTTAAATGATAACGTGATTAGTAAGGATTTTAAACACTACATGAGTAGGCAAGTGTTGATCCTTATAAAGATTACTGCTTAATTTCTTCTTAGTCTTACTTCTCCTTCTCTTCTCAAGCTGTGCTTTTCGTTTCTTCCTCAATCAGAGTCACTATATTACCTTCCATTCCATCATCATCATATTCATCTCCTTCCCTTCCTCCTTATCGCATCAACTGTCATCAACCTCTTCGCCTTCTTTTTCATCTCATCATCACCATCTTCATAATTTTTATGGAACTACTTCCTATGCTGATGTTGTAATCAGTATCTTAGTTTTTAGCCTTCTCCTCGTCACTATTTTTTTTCAAATAACTTCGTCTCCTCCGACATGTTTTAAAGTTCCATTGTAAATGCACTTTCAGACATATTGATTAAAATTGAAGCATCGTGTGAGGACCCGTTTCGTATAACAAGCCTCCGAAAAAGCTCGATGAGACATTTTAGTGTTTTAGAAATATCAAACTAACATCAATCACTTAAAACATATATGCAACTAATAATTTTTAAAGTTATAGACAAAAATCCGGGGGGGGGGGCACTTGATATTCAAAGTGGATATGATGCGTGAACAAGAAAACGGGGGCCGTAAAAGGGTTTCTTTTTTCCAACAGGCGCTGTACGCGCGAGTACATTGATTAAGGTGTCAAAATAGTAAAATATGGAAACAAGGGTATGTTTTTTCGTAACCTGAAAATTGTGATGTTACGCGAGATCAAAATCATCAAAAATATTGTAATTTGGAAGTAAAGCAACATGAGCAAGCCAGATAATAAGGGTTTTATTATCAACACAATGCATTGCTCACTTGTTTGGGGTAGGAAAAAACTGACAACAAGACTAATGGGGAGCAAAAACAAAAAATGCTTGTTTAGGGTATGGTTTTTAGTCGAGGAAATAGTCTTTTAGGGGTCATTTCGGAAGTCCATGTGTTCACGCATCATATCCACCCTTTTGATACAACTGGCCCCCGGGACAAAAATTAAATACGATGTATCGGAAAGTTGGGAAACATTTTCATTGAAAACATTAAAATAAAACGTCTCTTTAAAATGCTTTATTAATATTTTTACGTTTTAGGTTTAGTTTAAAATATATTTTTAAACAAAAACATCAAAATGTTTAACCTCTGATCATGTCACGCTTCACGTACAGCGTTTGTGATTGGCTAAAAAATATAGTAATTTTCAAATGGCTAAAATATCAGTACAGGTCCATTGTGACCAATCGGAAGGTTGTGTGACTCATGGAGTGAATGACGTAGTTTGTAGTGGAGAAGTAAAAAAAAATGGTGATAACCTAGATATAAATAGAATCTTACTGTTTATCCAAGTCTTTATCAATCCAAATAAAGTTGAAAAAAAAAGTGTAAGTGGCTCAAATTTAACTCGTTTCAAAGTATTGAATATTGAAGGTTTAAAACGGCCATTTTTCGGGAAGTCACACGCGTGACCGAAATCATTTGCCCCATGACAAAAACAAATCTAGGAAAGTGGAAGATTCATTTTGGGTAAGTTTTGATGAATGGCCCCAAAAGCGAGTGGGACTCTGATGCATGGCATGCCACTCTGATCACAAGACAATGACAAACCTACTGGACTGCGCGTCACCCGATGTTTCACAATGACACAATATCATATGGCGTGTATGACATTTGTCCATTGTATAGTTTTGTAGGCCTTCTCTACTGAATAACTCACCCCAATTTACAGAATGATCAGTTGTCCGCAACTTCAGGGCAATTACCACAGGGGGGGTGGGGGGGGGGGGGGGGGCTGCTACATCTTTTCTTTGGAGAAATAACGTCATTCACGATTTTTAAGACGTGCAGTTTCTTCTTTTGTTTTGTTGCAGTGCGCGACCTTAGGTGAAAAGAAAAATGACAGATGACTTCAAATAACGATGAAGATTAGTGTTTGACTGAAGGGATGGGAATTGAACGGTCCTGTGTAACAACATATTTACAATAGAGAAATAGAATTTGAATATGAAAATAAATAAACACCTAAGTGTATAAGTCTGTCTGCGCTCTTCATGTATAAGGGTTGGAGGCTTATTTAAACCCACATCTGAACAACACTTTGCCGATGTGGAAAATTGTTTTTACCAAACTCCGGTAATTGATGGGGTACATCAGCTAGCAGCACGACCACACGATAAATGGCTTTCCAAAAACAACAAAATAAAATCCTTTCCCGAAGGACTTTTGCCATAAAATTTGGCTCATAAATAGGAAAACATAAATACATTTACATGGCTGAGACATAAACATTTTAAAAAGTTTCCTCCACACGATTTGAATAGCGCACAAGCTTTTCCATTATTAGCATAAAAACGCCATGGGGGATTGATTTTTTTTCAAGCACCAAATTATGGGCAACTGATATAGGCATTACATAAAACCTTGGGTAAAATCATTGTAGCGTAAAACAATGGCGCGCGAAAACAAATTTTGGTCCACCTGGACCCCTCCCTTAAACCTATTAACACTTATAAGGCTGACTCAAAGATTTCCGAGATGTCCCTCAATTTTCTAAGAACTCTTGTTTTTTTGCATATCTATATATGAATACCGGTTCTGTCTGTCCTGTCTTGTCTGTATGTCTGTCCGCGTCTATTTTCTCGAGACCGAGGGTCGCACGTTTCCTGAAATCTTGGTGGGTGGGTACCCCTTGACCGTCCGAAGACCGATTGTGTATTGTTGTGGGGTCACAGGTCATCAGGGGTCTTCAAAGTCAAAGGAGTTAAAAGGGGTAAATTTTGGTGTATCCAGACGAAACTTAGTGGCCGGGGTCGATTCTTTGATGAGAAATTTTTAGCGTACAGTAGTAAATAACCTAATTTAGTATTTTTTTGGTATGTATTTAAAACAACAGTTTTCGTTACTGGTCATTCCCCATGTACCTCTCGGAATGTAGCTGGAGCAGTTTGCCCCGTTCTCACCTAACTTTCTAATAACAATTTCAGATGAACTAAAGTATTGTAATGTAATGCTCCTGGTGCATTAGCTCATTGAATGTTTAATATTCATATCTAAACTTGCTGATCTTCTATCGCAGTTTTGCCAAGTTGTTCGTCATCTAAATTTGTGCTGCTTCTCATATGATACCTTACTTTGGAGAGTGCGATGGTCTCTTAACTCCATTATACACTACCAGTTTGGTGCGGTCCTTTAAGGACTATACCCTCAAAGTACAATAGCATCTTCCTCCCTTTTCTTGTTTAATCCTTTAGGTATTTTACTTGATGGGTGGCCATTTCTAATTGCTGGTGAATTTTCAGATGAGGAATTATAAGGTTTTATGATCCTAATGCTAGCTTAATTATTTCTATATGCCTGGCAATGTGGGTGTGGCTAAAGGAGAATAAAGACAGACATCTCCACACACCTTTGTCTTTTTGCGGTTTTCTTTTGTCTGGGGGATTTCAGAGCTATTGGTTATTTCCCATGCAGTTGAAAAGATTGCAGGTGTTATCACCGCCCCCGATTTAATTGACCTGCCATCGTTTCCAATTAAACTCGATCTACTTCACTGTGAGTTCAGCTACTTGACTGTGTATTCATCATTTATTGGAAAATGAAACGATGATGAACAAAAGTTATAAAATGTTCTTTGGCAAGCTGTGACCTAACATCTTTGTCCAGAACCAAGACCTCTATAACTTATTGCTGAACCTCATTTCTTTTCAATTCACCATGGTGATATGGTATCGTGCATTGCTGAGATTACTATAAAACCACTGTTTTAACCCTCGTCTTACCTAAAACCTGTTTTTTGGTAACATGTTACCGGGTGGGGGGGGCGGTGGTCACCACCCCTCGGGAATCGTAAGCATCCTATGCTTATGATTTTGATACCACTGGTCCTATGGTCCTCCTCTTTCCATTGATCCCAAATAAGTACTAACATACCTCTATTGGCGTCACAATGACATCATAAAGTTCGCGAGTTGGCAAATTGCATTTTCCACAGAAATAATTTTTAAAAATCCAATTTTGCGTTAAAATATCGGATTTCACGCGGGTTTTCAGCTCTAAATGATGGCAATTGACTAAGTTCTATAAAAAAAAAACAGTTTTAGAGCCATACGTGCATATATTTCAAAAATGTACCATAAAATATTCTTTGGGTAGGCACTACTTTGTACCCCATTCTACTCTTGACGGCATACCCTAACCCCGGTGAGGATGCTACCTTCACATTTTTGGTGCTAAAATGACCGGAAAAGAGGAGAAAATGATGATCTGGCAGCATTACAAAATATTTTGACATTTTAGCGCACCGGGCAAAGTTACAAGCCCCCCCCCCACCTCCCCGTCAAGACGAGGGTTATTAATTCATCCATGATCGGCACCAGTTATAAATTCATATAGGTAGGTGAATACCATGAGTTAGTTATTCAGTCAACTGCGACAGAATTTTTCATATGCATTTCTGTCAGTTAAAAAAAAACATACAGTAATCTTTTGTACCGTACCAGTTAATGTGTGAAATCAACCAGTCAATTTTTTATTCAATTTTTTTGTCGAGGATCGCACTCGCAAATCTGAACGCTTGGATAGGAAATTGTGTTACGTCATTCGGGGTCCCCAAATACCGGAAAACAAACCGTGACATTGTCGTCGGTGGGAAAAATGACTGAAAAAAAAAAACGATGCGTACAGCATACAATGGAGACACACTTGGTAGAGCAATTGAAAAAACACGTCGACCCAAAGGTATTTGTATTGAGACAATTTTGTAAACGGTGCTTGTGCAACTTCTTATTTTATTACACCTACAGTTACACGTAAGCCTAATTTCACGAGAAACTGGCCGCCTTTTGTAAATCACGTAGCGTGCCCAGAAATGCATTACCCATCCCCAGAGTTCCTACAAGTTTAAATCCTAACCACTTCTAGTCAAATTTTAAAGCGAACCTTCGTAAAAAATACCTATTTAAAAATGTGACCATCGCGCAATATATATGGTCTTATAGTAAGTTGTATTGGATCTGAGTGGGCTAATTGACATGATGAAAGTCAAAGGCCAGTATAAGGTTGGTCTATGATAGATGTGACAACACTTACCCCCCAATATGATTGAACGCCTTAACACACTTTTCTGGCTTTTCACTTCACCTTTCAATCTTGATCTCTGTTGTTGCTCAGACAACTTTTTCTTCAGGATACCATTACTTCGCTGTTAGTGAGGGGACTACTACGGGTGGCGTTCGGAAGAGGGACATGTTGATTGTACTGCTGGCGAAGAAGGGAGGCGCGGAGGTCGACGTATTTGTCTCATTTGAGGATTTTCTCCATTTTCGGACGGACACTCTAACTGAATGAAAAGTATGTAAGGTAAACAGTATATTTACGCCGGGGGGAAGGAGGAAGAGGGATTTAACGTCTTTTCGGCGGAAAAAATAGCTTTCCCATCAAAATTCCCTCCTCCTTATTTATTAAATGTTGCCATTTAAAAGTGAATGTCCCCACTCTCTCCGTCTTGCGTAAAAATGGATCCCCCTCCAACCAAATTCTCAACCCCCGGCATATAAATAAGGGTCCTCCCGAAGTATCTGTTAATTAGCCGTACTTTTGAGTAAGTGCGTTCCACGAAAATCAAAGTCCTTATTGGCTCTTTAGCAGAGTCCTAGGTAAGTGTACTTTCATAAGAGAAATTAAGATGTTCTAGAAACATTTTCTTACTAATGACTAATAATTATGAAACGAGGTTGGATTTTACGGACAAGGTCGGAATTATGTTTCTTCATTTTACACACGCAGTTGCTGCATAATACCGACAAAACCGCTGTTTAAATCGGTTAAAAAACACACTGCTGAAACAGTTATAGTAGTATGTTCTTACCATTGCTCCAACAGTGGGCAGCCAAAAAGATTTTGTTGGTGCTCTTCCTCAACCAGTGTCCTGATCTGCTTCCATGTTGCCCCACTTCTGCAAGAAACCTAGATCGGGGCAATTCTGGTTCTGCATCCGTCGAGAAATAGTCATTCAGCCCATAAGGAGTCAGCTCCAGGGGAAGATACTCACCCAGGTCAATACCTAATAGAGTACATGGTTGATAGCAAGTATTCTTTCGAAAAGGCGACTCTCTAAAACTCCTGAGAGGACTGTTTCAAGGGGGGTTGGACTTTGACTTAGGAAACTCTCTGAATCTAAGGCGGTAGACATAGGTGTGCTTCACAGTAGAACTTGGCAGCCTACAGCTATTGCATGCTCGCTACGCCTCGACGGATGTCTGGTGGGCAATTCCTGCCAGGGATGTATGAGTTGTCCGTGAAGTTGGGAGAAGGGACATCCTTTGATAAGCAAGGCAAGGAGGCATTTTAACGACGGATTCAAGCCTTCTTGATTTTCGGGTGATCTTTCCCATACCGTAGGGCAGCATACTCTGCACATGGATAGCAAAGGGTAAATGCCGTCGACCTGAGTGTATGTGGCAAGGACCCCGTCTTGGCCATGTGAGTTGTTTCACGATTTTATTTGCGTGAACAATCTTTACTCTTCGTCTTCCTGATGTGGGTGGGATAAGAGAGAGTGCGGCCAGGGTAACTCTCAGGTGACGGATGATCACAGTGCTCCAGGGGATTCCAGATAGATTACTTTAAGCTGAGTTGGGCTCTAACGGTTTGCGTAGATGGAAAGTACATATCGGTGTCTTGAATGGATTTGCAGGTAGGTGGTTTTCCTCATAATAAAGAGCGAGTTCATCCAGACTTGGAGTGTCTAGCTCTCTTCGATAACTGTGAATTCTGCATCTTGTGCTCTAATTTCAGCTCTTCGCATAGATAAACACATGTTGCTGGCACTCCCAGGTTGATTCGGTTGTGTTGAACCAGCTAGGAGGAGGTGTGAGCACGCTCCATTGGGGTAGACCATTCTTGAGCCTACGCCACTCGGCTAATTCTTCGCTCCATACTGAAACAAGAACATCCTGTTTGATGACTCGAACACCGGATATCCTTGGTGAGTTCCGAAATCTGATGGAGTACGCATCTGTGATTAACAGTGGTGGCATACACTGCTGATAGGTCGACGAACCCAACTCCGGTTACCAAACACTTCTCAAAACCATCCTCGATGTGTTAAGTTAGTTGAGTACTTGCTGTGTTGATTTGCCTGCCGGAACGCGCTTTAGGTAAATGAGCTTTCGTCTATCACAGTGTGATACGGTTGAGCAGGGGACGTTTAAAGAGCTTTTAGATAAGTAATAGCTGAGGGTGATATTGGTCCTAAAGCTCTTGGGATTGAATGGATCTTTCCCAACTTTAGGAGTGAAATAATATTGTTTCCATCCCTGGCTTTCCTCCAGATCTTTGGGAACCTGGGAAATAAGGCATGAATTGTAGAGCTCAAAAGTCACTCGTTTTCCACTGCTCAGTGAGATTCAGGCATACTGCTTTTCCTGGTTGAAGTTTAGCATACCGTTCCAGTCGTCCATGTTGAGGGGCGAGTGAACCAGGGTCGCCACTATACCTCTTACGTCCTAGTTGATCGTTTGATGCTTCCCTTGCAGCATTACCATAAAACGCAGTTGGTGAACAACTTAGTTGGGTGTAACATTTGCCTGCTGTGGCGGTTCTGTTGGAGCTTTCCCCTTGGAGATCCTCTCCGACATATCCCTTTAGCAGTTGTTTCGCTGAGAAAGGACAGCTTCAATATGGTGGGAGATTCTGATATTCTTCGCCCATTACTTGGAAGGAAGGCCTGGTATATATTCCGTCCCACAGCCTTCTGGTTATGAATCTGCCGGGCAGTCCTTGTTCGCTTTTGGGCAAATTTGTATCATATTATGGGATTTTGCGGCAATCCTCTTCACGTTTCTGATCCTGGTCATCAGTGAATCCTCGCCAGTCTGTTCTCCTATAGTTAAATGCCCGCTTAATGGCACTTTTGTTTGGCTTACTGCACGTTTGAACTTGGACCTGTTTGGATACCGCTTGTTCGATGTTGATTTATATATAAGTGGAACGGGATCCAGAACAATCTAGCTTGCTACACAGGTTCGAGATGTTTTTACTACAATAGCTAGATCAGGGTTGTACCTCTTCCAACGGCCACTATAATGATGGCGGCAGCTTGGGTCCGTGCAGAAGAGACTTAATTTTCGACTGTCTAACCATTCTTCGACGCTTTCTATCTTTGTTTTCATTTACCCCATTGGGTACTATCTAGCTTTTGAAATCGCCATGCGAATTAGGTGCGGGGGCATTCCCGCGATTGAAATTGAGGGGTGCTTGAAGTCTATTCGATGGTAGGTTTGAGTTGGTAACTAATGAAAGATCTAAGCTCATTGTGAACAACTTCGATATTTTTTGTCAACATATTTTCACTGGCTACTGCAGACATTGGACATCGCATTGGAGGTCGTTACACATACCAGCAATGATGTTACTTTTTGGATTAGAAAAACCCTCCACATTCTATATAGTCAGGCAACCTAGAAAAAGGCCCTGCGCGGGGTCTTTCATGATATGCGGATAATTAATGATGACGTTTTTGCCAAAAACTTCTTTGGCGAGCATTTACTGACAGGGGATCCAAAGACGTTGTGTACCTCTCCCTTACATATTACACTAACAGATTCCTTTCAGAACGATTTATATTCCTTAAAATAAGTTCCAAGGCATTCCTTTGTTACAAAAACAGGTGTGAAAGACTTAATGAAATTACTTTGATATTATAATTGCGTATTTATTAAGTTATACATTTATTTGCTTGTTTGTTAAGTTTTGCACAAGTCAACCGTGTGGATATGCTTCTCATGCTGCCTTGAATATTGGTAAGTTCATAAGAACATAATCTCGATATGCACTGTTAAAAATTTCCGTAAATTAGAAAACAGATTTTCCGTAATTTACGGGAAAATTGTTTGACAGAAAACAATAACAATAAACAAACAAAAAAACATAAATAAAGAAACAATACTTTTGTATTAAAAAAAATCAAAAATTTCTGGCAGCAATTTATTTCCGTGACTTTTTTTTTTGGTCCGTAATTTTAAATTACGGGGACTAAAATGCGGTGAAATCCACATTTTTTTCGTAAATGAGACAAATTTCTGTAAAAATTACTGTCAAAGTTCCGTTAATTGACAGAAATATCTGTAAATTTACCCTAAAAATGTCTGGAAATACGTGCTGCCCGAAATTTCCGTAAATTTACGGAATTTTTTTAACAGTGTGCTCTAGATTTTTTGTTGATGTGCTTTGCTCGTAAACCATATATAACTGGGGTTACCTAATTTACTAATAGTCAATAAGCCAGTTTCTGTACGGGCCTTAAAATTCGCGTTTGTGCACCACCTGTGTGATTAACTTCCAATATTTATCACCTTAAAAGAGGGCTGTCACCCAACGAGCATAGGTATGTTTCGCCCGCCGCAAATGTCTGCAATAGCGCGTACTGCCTATATTTCAAAATGGGCAGCGTTGTTTTATGAAAAACGTCGTGTATTTCATTATAGATAGGAACTTTATCCAGCACTAAACGAAATGAAGGTTTACCTTCCTGAAGTGCGCTTAAACATTTAAGTGTCAATATGGCCGCCGAAGGAGGTGGTATTTTTGGTTAAAATGTACACTATAAATTGCCACATTTATGGGGTTAAGAATGCGAGTTATATTTTGAGATCACCCAAAAAGAGAATTAATGACATTTGTTATTGCGGACATGTTGATTTAATTTCTTAATCTGATGGCGGCGGTTATACCCGGCCCGGGGGGCATAAATCAAGAGGAAAACACTCTTGCACATCTTTTTTCGACATAATAAGGCGACCCATAAGGAAAAATATATAACATTTTCCCGATTTCTATCGTACTCTCGGACAATTGCAGACCACTCAAACACTAGTTGACGCTGGGAAGGAGATGATCTCTGCAGTTAGAAAGGAGGGAGAAAGAGCTGGTGGACAAGTCAGAAACGAAGATAGCACTTAAAGTGATCGAAAATAGTTAGGTCACCATATTTAAATTTTCCTTCTTCATATAGACAACTTTTACACTTCTTCATAAGCATATTATTTTATTTTTTGTGGGAAACACAAATGACGTCACTGAGTAGTCATTAAATACAGTCCCACCCATTATTATGATTTTATGGTATAGGTTGCATGAGCTGTTGTCTTCTATGAACTCTTATAGAGCCAGTTTAAAGTACGTTATAGAGCCCAAGTAGTAACCAGATATTGTGACAGCACTCTCTTGACAAGTCAATACCCCACTTAATTGTTTTTAACATCGGGAAATGATTTAGGGTAATATTAGAAAGTGTTGTGACAACATGAAAGGGTGGATTAGGGCGCTTTCACCGCGATTTTACGCGTCACTGGAGTGATATAATTCACCGCCATTCTTAAAAAAAACAAGCCTGAGTAATAATATAAATGCAATTTAAATCTTTTTGGAGCGACAAGATATCCACCCAGGGTTCTTATTTGCCATTTAATTTTCATGTTAGCAAAATATACCTCCTTGCGGCTGCCATTTTCGGACGCCTAGAATGTGTAACCTCCTTTAGGAATTTAAAATTTGATATCGCGTAGCCGTGGATAAAATTTATATCTGAATGAAATTCTAATGGCGGTTTTAGGTAAAACCACTGGCGGCCATTTGAAATGGACAGGACACGCAAGCGTGCGCTTTTCGGGGCGGAACACAACCTCATCCTAGTCAGGGGGACATCCCCTTCAAGGTAATTAGGGAAATTAATCACCAGTTGGGTGCCACGAACGGAAAATCGATGATGGAAGCTCATGGAGAATATGGAATAAAATGTGTATTTTAACAGAATTTTCGTAATTTAAAAATTACGGAAAACGAAAAAAAAAGTCCGGAAATTTTGCTGCCAGGAAATTTTTGAAATATTTCCGCAAATTAACATTTTTTATGTTTTTGTTTTTATTGTTATTGTTTTCTGAAACAGATTTTCCGTAAATTTACGGAAAATCTGTTTTCTTATTTACGGAAATTTCTAACAGGCCTGTGGCCATTTTGAAAATAGGCAGTACGCGCTATGTGCAACTTTTCGGGGCGGAAAACATCCCTAATCCAAGTCAGGGGGACACCCCTCAAGGTGATATTATTGGAAAATAATCACAGGTGGTTGCAACACACTAAAATTTAAGGACCGTAAAGAAACGGCTCATGGACTATAAATATGAGACAAATTTCTTTAAAATGACTGTCAATAGTTCCGTTAATTGACAGAAATTCTGTAATTACCCTTAAAAAAGTTCTGGAATTCTGTGCCAGAAATAGAAATTTCGTAAATTTACGGAAAATTTTGTAACAGGCACCATTGTTTTATAAAACTATTGTATTTTAATGATTATAGATACGAATTTTACCAGGACTAAACGAAATTAAAGTTCGACCCTCCTGAAGGGGGCTTCTAAACCATTTAATGTGTCCAAGATGGCCGCGGTAGGAGGCATGTTTTGTTAAAGGTACTAAAATTGCCCAAAATAAGATGGGTAATAAGCGAGTAATATTTTGAGGCACCAAAAGAGTTTAATGACATTGGGTATGGCGACATGATCATAACTCATGCGGCGGTTTTATACCCGCTCAGGAGGACATAAATCAAGAAGGAAACACTCATGCACATCTTTTTTCGACATAATAAGAACCAGAACGAAAAACTTTTTGATAACCATTTTCCGCAATGTTCTCGTACTCTGGATAATTGCATACCATTCAACATAGTGACGCTGGGAAGGGAATGATATAGGCCGTAGAGGAGAGAAGGAGCCTGTAGTACAAGGTCAGAAACAAAGATAGCACTTGATATGCTCGCAAGAAAGTTAGGGTCACAGATTTGTAAACTTTCCTTACATATAGACAATTTTTCACTTCTTCATAAGCATATTTTTTATTTTACTGGGGAACACTATGAACGTCACGGAGTAGTAGTCGCTTAAAAACAGTCCACAACCCATCTATTATGATTTATGAATCAGGGTTGATATGATCTGTTGTCTTCCTTTTGAACTATATAGAGTCAGTTTAAACTACGTTATATGCCCAAGTAGTAATCAGCTATAGAACCGCTCACTCTAGGACAAGTCAATACCCCACTTTAATTTTACATCTGGAAAAATAGGTCTCTAATGTCTTCATATTAGAAAGTGTTGTAGATAACGTCGAAAAGATGGACAGGGCTGCTGTTCTTCCTGATTTACGTACCCGGAGAGAGAATATATTCACTGCCATCTTTAAAAACAAAGCCTGTACGTAAAAAATAAATGCCCAGAAATTCTTTTGAGCTCCCAAAAGATCACCAGGTTGGTTC
>JAMKCH010008301.1:0-129425 GCA_023653785.1 Ophioderma brevispina
TAGCGGCGTTTTTTACTCGGCCGATTTGTGCGGTTTTAATGCCAAAGGCATCGGCCTTCAAATTGGTGCTATTTTAACAAAAGGATGGCCAGCAGCAGCAGGACCCTTCAAAAAGTGTATTAGAAAATTAAATTTAAATCAGACATAACGTTCACAGGATGAGCAGAAAGGCAAACATCATACCACGCCTTAAAAGCCTATGATAGTATTCAAAACAGGTAAGGTCAGATTTAGCATTTGTTGAGTTCAGTATGAAAACAAAAAAATAACTTATCATCAAATTGTGCTATTTTACAAAGATGGACAGCGGAAGAAGGAAGCAACACAGACCTATTAATAGTAACTAGCAATTTAAATTTATGACACCCAAAAACATTTCACATGATGAGCAGAAAGGCAAACAAAATTACCCACGCCAAAAGCCTTATGGTGTACAAACTTCAATATCAGATTTAGCATTGAGCAGAAAGGCAAACATCATACCACGCCATGAAAGGCCTATGGTAATATCAACCATGCAAGGTCAGAATTAGCCATTTTTTAAGTAGTATGACTATCAAAATCATTATCGTTCCATTTGTGCTATTTTATATTTTTAACATTAATAGTATAATCAGCACTTAAATTCATATCAATTTACATGATGACCAGCAAGGCAAAACATCATAGCACGAGGTATTAAATAAAGTAACTAGCCACATTATAGTAAGATAATTAGCACAAATGCCGTCACAAGGCAATATATATGAATTAACATTGGTAATTGAAATAATTGCAATTCATATTTCAATCAGAATAGAAGTAGTGAGTTACACATTGGCATCTACTATTAGCCTACCTAAATTCCCACCACAACCGAAACGGAGGGACGTTTCGTAGCGAAATTCCACAGCAGATACAGAAGGTGGAAGTGGTATAAATTGACTAATTTTACACGTAATGGAGTGGATTAATTGTGACATGGTAAGAAAGCGAGCAGAAAAAGGAAAAAGGAGAAAAAAAAAATGGCATTCCAAACAAGTTACTAGAAAGGTAACTTGCTAACCCCCCCCCCCCCCCCCCCCCCCCCCCCCCGCGGCGGAAAAGGTATTCACCATGAAGTGAAGTGAATGCAGATTTTGTAGAGTTGCTGGCAAAATAGCGAAAGGCATTTTCAAATGCTGGCCGAATGAAAGGGCACCAATCTCATGGCACGGGGGGGGGGTGAACGAGGGAGAAATGAAATTAAGTTTAAACAACTTCACACAGCCAACATCACCCACACACACACCAATGTGTGTTTATAGTCACGATTTTGTTGTGCGGCTTGAGGGTATAGCCACGCTGGTTGTAGCGGCGACAATGTTATTGACACCTATAGCAGTAAGACTTAAACTTATATACTACAAAACGGTTAGGAAGAAACCCATGTGTCCTGTGATCGCGCGCACGGAAAACCACAAAAACCCTAAATTGAAATACGGGGAAAAGTGGAAACGTAGACCTGGCTATGCAGACCAACCCTTCCAGGCTAGGGACTAGGGGACACAGGTTATTCACTAACAGGCGATTTAAAGGCGCCTGTCCTGATGCCTATGGGACCCCCAGATGTTAACCGGAAGTAGTATAAATTTAATATCATATTTCAATTATAGCCCTGAAAATTTCAATTCCAAATCCATTTCTTTGCCAAAAAAATAAAACCAAAAAAAAATGTCGTTTTAGTGGATAACCGCCAATATTAAGCACAGTAGTGAATTAGGGCCTTGCAATATGAATGATCGCTTCCATTAACAAAACCGCAAGTTCGTTTCCCACAATATTGATGGTAAGGTGTATGCAGGTGCCGGCTTTCATATCAAGTGGAGAACAGATACACAAAAAACGGAACAACACCCATCTTTAAGCGAAAATAGCGCGATGGCAAACTCTCTCCCTGCAATGCTTTTGAGAACCACCAATTGGACATTTGACACGAATTAAATGGCCATTAGGTAAGGGGACTCCTAAAAAGTAAAATAAAATGTGGATAAAATGCACTAGCCCGTAATACACCCAATTCGCAAAACATCAGTACCATGAAAAATAGGAATGTCATGTGAATGACCTCAAGGTCCTCAAAAAGAAATATTTAAGAATTTAGACCACAAAATACAGTGTGATGACTGGAGGCCTATATGGTGAAAAGAGACAGCATGAAATGTTGTTGATTCAAACTTAAATTTGGCTGCGATTAAAAACGCCCTTTCAGAGCAAATTGACACCAGAGGAAATTGAATGTAAAGGGGGTCCCAAGCTAGTTATGAAAAACCTCTGCGCCCTGAAACTGTAGAGGTGGTTGTTTAAAAAGCAAATTAGGCTGAGGCAAAGCATACCGGCGATATGAAAAACTGGTGCAAAGGGTGCAAATACGTGGCGGTCCCTATGTCAAGGCTTGGGTGTACAAGTCAGTTAGGCTGAGGCAAGACATACCCGTGATATGAAAATACAGTGTCCGTGACTGAGTGTCCTATTACCATCTAGCCAATGAGTGCTGTCCGCATCATTTTTTGCCACACACAAATGGCCTGTCTACAAAGTCGCAGTTTATTCCGTATAAGTTGACATGGTAGTTCAGAGGACACTCCTCATGGGGAACACTTTCTTTTTAGGGTAAAAATAAAAACAAACATAAAATATCACTGAGGTGTGCTTAAAAAACCCAAATGTAAAAGAAAGAAAATAAATTAATAACTGTTTTTTTTTTCACGTTTGCAATTTGTTCTAAAGAGCAAGATAACACTTACACACAACTGCGTTAAAAAAAACGAAGTTAAAAAGGCTTCAGGGGGGGCGGCCGCCTTTGTGAATGAGTATAAATTGAAGATAGAAGTGCCGAATATACGCAATACCAGACAGCAAATTTGCGTAACCTCGCCCTTGAGGACAAATCGACAGAGCTAGGGCCTATAGACAGAGCTCCTCTCCGCTTCAACAGTAAGACCATCCAAAAGGCCAAAAGTCAAACCCAACGCGAACCCTTATCAACGAGCTAACATCGTGAAAGCGACAAGCACATGTCTTATAATGGGGTTTAAGATACCTGAATTGTTAGGTAAGACGCAACCGAAACGCAGCGCTATCATGCGGTGTAAAGCACCTTCACAAAATTGAGAAAAAGCAAATTTAACACCTGACGGGGGACTTGCAAATGATTCAGCCAATTTGAAAAACTTGCTGGAAGATTATCAGCTAAAGCGCCAGCAAAAGTGAGACACAAGTGATTAGCATGAAGGCTAACCCATCATTGTTTATGTATACAGAGAACTACTGCAAAAAGAAAACAACTCAACAAAGCTTTTCATATCTACTGAAGATAGCCAAAAAACACCTGAGCGAAAGTCCCTTCCCCAAAGAAATTAAAAAACAAAGACAAAAATCACACATAATCTAAATCTGCAATAAATGCCTTAAAATGGAAAGAAAAAAAAAACGGGGGGGGGGGGCAAACACACGAGGCACAATATTTATGGTTACATAGAAAGCATGAATATTATTATTATTTTTTTCAAATTAAAATTAATCATAGAGTTTTTTTTTACTTTTTTTAAAAAAAAAAAAACAACCCCGCAAATTAAACATTAAATTTACAATCTTCAACGACCCTAAAAATCTAACATTGCATTAAGGCAAGAACCCAGAGAATAGGTGGGTGCGTACAAATAAAGATACAGCAAACCCAAAACCGAGCAACCGCAATCACCCGTTTTTTTAAATTCCCAGAAACCTAACCCGGACGACTAACTACGTTTTCCCACCAAGCATTAATGATATACGACCAAGGATAAACGATGCAACCACAAAAACCGAATTACTGACACTCTTCTCGCAACCCAGACTACAAAAGGCAGTACAACCCTATCTGTATGACCAATTGGTGAAGAACTTAAACAATAAAATAAGAAAGTCGTACACAATCAAAATTCGACACCGGAAAAAGACATCAATGGAATACGGGGCAAGGCAAAAATTAACCTGAACGTCCACATTTACTTAAGAAACGCCAAACCTAAGGCCAAAACCACGTAGGCAAAAAGCACCTATAAGGTCTACCATAATGGCTGGGAGCGGCCGTGACGCACCATAGCTTTCATCACTTCACCGCGGAAGAAAACACCTGCTCACCAATCACAAGGTACGACCACCCGCACATCTCGAGGCACTACGCTTTCAGCGCGGATCCAATTAAATGATTTTAAACGCATATTTTTTGGCCCCATGTTCCCGTGTGTCTCGCTTCCGTTAGCGGCTATAACCTGAAATATTCTTCAAACGGCCTAATGGTCAACGAGTACCTTTAAAACCACACAAAGAATAACATACTCCACACACACAACAAACACCTGAGATTCCATGAGTTCTTCGGACCCCACGTAATCATAGAGCCTTAAATAACACAACGAGTTTAACACGTGGCCATTAGCCTAATTGCTTGTTTTTACAATCAAAAAAACACTAATTAGTGAGCGGTATGAGATAAAACCGTGTATCAATTACTCCAGTCTGAATAAATATTGGTGTGTGGACTGTAACGAACATAAGCCGGACTGTGTGAAACAGGAGGCACAACCCATCGAAATCACGCGATGGCACAATTGAACAAAACATACGTGAGCCTCCATGTCTCCTGAAGCGCAAAAGTGAAGTTGTGGGCAAACTGGGTCCAACAATTTTTTATCCCGCTTAGTAACCCTCTAACACACGTAATTAAGCGACCATACACATTTACATTTTAAAGGCAATAAACAGTGTTGATTATGTGGCAGATAAAGCAACGAAACAGACCACATATTAACAGCTTATCGAGGATTGAGAGAAAAAAAGGGTGTGAAAATGCAACGTCAGGACCTCCCCTGACTCAATGACTTCTGATGCATTGGGATGAATGATTGACATTGAATTGAAAATCTATATAATACACTTGAAAGCGTTCTTAAAGAATAAATATCAATTAAATTATAGGTTGCTACACTTGAAGAGGGAGAAAAAGAAAAATAAAAGTAACAATTCGTAGAAAGGATGCACAATAGTGTTAGAAAATACTGAGGGAAGAATAACTTGCTAAATGAGTGGACGACCCCCAATTGAAAACCCAGCGTACCTGATGAATACATCTTCAAAATCGATGGAGTAGTTCTGCCAACTAGCTTTTTACACTCAGCGGTATTCAGCATAAGTAGATCATGGAATATCAACGAAAACAACCGCATGCACCTCGCAGACATACCAGGATTTATCGAGACCTGAACTGCTGTCTTAAAATGGAACTATGGCCATGGATGAACACTGGATCGGGATAGTTCTATCTACCGCATACGGGATTAAAACAGGAGGTATGTGGAGGTGTAAATTACTTTAAGGCGACCTTGATTCACACATAGTTACGGCGGACAGCTGTGGGCACACTGACTCTCAAACACTTAAATTGACTTGATAAGCAGAATTCTGCGACCTACATCCACCTTATGTCTTGCGTCATACGAATGGTAGAACTAATTACCATTGCGCCTGTAAATTATGTCAGATTGAGGAGACACAAGACTTATTTCTTCCTTATTAAACAGTACTTAGTTATGATATCCAAATTAGCGTGTTCTGCTTTAGAACCTTTGAGCGAATACCAGGGCCAGAAACTGTTTTATGCCTGGAAGTTGCTGACGATGAGCAGACTAAACAGTAAATCCACTATGCGATCTTCTTTTCCAATTTTCACCTTTAAATTAACAGAGTTTTTTGACTTGGCTGATTTTGTACTGAAAACACGATAAGTAAGCGGTCCACCACAAATGTGTAGTTCAACTTAACTATCCTCAAAATTGTGCACTACAATGTTGATTGTGACATTTATTGATTTTTTATTTTATTTACACTTTCTTTACGGCAGGTAGCCCCGTTCATTGACGAAGAGCACTGATTTCCCAAGGAGGCCCTGCATACACACATTGTACATTGCACACATACATGTATAAACATTATATAAAAAATAAATAACAAGGTCTAAATCCCCATCTTTAAGAAAGGTGACAAACGTGATTTAAATAATATATAGGGGTAAGTCACCCTTACTTCCAAACCGTATCCAAGATTTTAACCGCATTATCTCCAAGCGATTTCTGATTTCAGAGCCCATAAGCTACTATCAGAAAGCCAGGGAGTCTGAGAAAAGATCATAGGTGTGAGGATCACATCTTCACACTTAAAAAAAAAGCAATTGCTGCAAACGAGACTTGCAGAAAATAAAGCAACTTTTCGGCCTTCTGGATTCCAAAGCTTTTGCCACGGTTTGGAGTGGTATGCTTTCGTTAGCCTGGACTCTTGGTATAAGGGGTAGTATTTGGAAATTGATTGACAGCCTGTATAAAAACGTGCAATGTAATGTAATTTGGTGGATATTGAAACTGATTATTTTGATGTGGCGGAAGGAGTGAAGCAAGGCTGTGTTTGTCACAATTTTGTTCGGCGTATATATAAATCAACTTGCCAAAGTTCTTAGAGATTGTGAAGTAGGGGTGCGTATTTGTGATGTTCAGTCATTTGCTTGTTTTGGGCAGTACGGGGTTTATTAATTGCGGATAGCGATGGATGAGCTCCAGAAAATGTTAAATATGTCCGCCTCGTTCTCAAAAAAAAGAGAAAAAAAGAAAACCGATGGAAACTTGACTTCAATTATGATACGTCTAATGTTGTTTGTTGTTGGCAACGGTTAAACGACAAAGGTGAACTAGGCGATAGCCTTATTTCATGTTGCAATAATTACAAGTACTTGGGTGTTATATTACAATAACCTTTTGACTTATGAGTTAATGAAATTTTAAAAAAGGGTAACAGACTCCATTGGTTTATAAATACCATCCTTGACTGCAGATGATTTCAATAGGGTCCTACTATGGTGATAGTAACTTTGTCGTAACTTACTCTTCCGTGAATTAACTAGGCAAGCTCGTGTGACCTGGAGAGTGCGGCCTACGTCAAAAGGCCTCGAATTCGCGTTACAAATGGCTAGACACATACTTAAACGCACCCCGCAACACTCCAGGGGCGGCCCGTTACGGCGATTTGGGTTTGCGATCCATTGCATCGAATTCAAGATTACACAAAGTTAATTTCTCTTTTGCTCGACTTCAATCAATGAATATGGGATCGTTGGCCAAGTTGCTATTTAATACAATGTTTCGCCTTAATTGTGATTTGGATCGTATTAGATTCAAGCGGCTTTCACCGATTAAAACTGCACTCGCAATTGTGGTATGGAACCCCTTTATTATACGTATGAACGCCGTCAATCCACGCTGGGTTAAAATCTTTTTCAACATGTTAATAGTACTGGTCAAGACTCAACTTTGGCTCAATAATGCGTCATCAAAATCATCTCCTTTCAGATTATGTTTTGTACAAAAAGCCCCTCGCGTTAGAGAAGTATCTAAGTTGAATCAGACGACTTCTACGGAGTAGCCTTAAATTTAAGGCACGTCCAACAGCCACTCGCTAAATTTTAGGATTGTCCTCATGGAAATGCAGGATATGAGTGAGCTATGCGACGTTTGCAGTATGGCCAAGAAAGATTTCGTCCAATTTCCTTTTTACCTGCAAGGCGTACAATCAAATCAGATCTTAGAATATCTGCAACTTGAGAGAAGACTACAGATAGTGGTTTAAAGGTTTTCTGGATCTCATTTATTGCAGGGGACCTAAATACAAAAACAATCCTTATACTAGGTGGCTTGAATGACAGAACAGACCAGGCCGGTTCACATCTTGATATTTTTGATACCTTTGTAATCAGTTTTAAAACGTGCCTGTTCTGTCAGACGATTCTTTTGATCAATGATTTCTTTTTCATTTGTCTATGCTGTTTGAATATTGTATATATTTTTTGCTTGTTTGTTCTTTTTGGTTTTTTTGTCTTTTCAGGTACTTGACGCACCGTCGGGTAGACATGTGCGTTTTTTTGTTTTCAAAAGTGGATGTCCAATAAATAAATATAAATAATTTCTTTTTTTGATATAAATAATAATACAGATAAAATACACCTGAGTATAATGAAACTACAGAGATATCTACAGATGTCAAAATAGCTTATGTGGGAGTACAAATGTATATGTTTTAAGTGCTGCGATAAACTCATTATTTAAGCTGAGATAACTCATTGACAAATCTGACGTTTTAAAATCCTGTGATACACGGCAGAACCGGTTATAAAAAAAAACCCGCTGTGGCGGCCAAGCTCATTCATGCGCAAAACTGCCGAACGAGTCATTGGACGAGCCTGACCAGTGGACCGAATGAAGTCATGTATGAGGTTATAAATATATCAGTGAGGGGCGAGTGGGAATTCCCGTACCGTGAGCCGCGACCGATTTTAATTGCCTTGCTTATTCGGTGGTGCATGTGGCTGCAACAAACTATCATCAAATCATTTTTAACAGATCCGAACATGAGAATTGTTACATGCAGGTCAACGAATCATATTCCACGTTGGTGCATAGGCCCGTGCCGACCGGGCCTTGTCAGGTACATGGTCCGCAGCCTATAAATAGCGGTGACCGCTGCGTTTGAACATAAGGTCAATCGAGCCTCGTTCAAAATGGATCCCGTTTGTACCGTATTCATACAAACAAAAATACTTACACTGGAGTTGATTCTTCCACTCCAACGTTTTGAGTGACAAATATTGATAATAAACATATTTTCGACTTTAGAATATTTGTCAAGTTTTCCGTGATTACGTGCTAAACCTATGGGAACGTCAAACGACGCTTCATCTTTTCCGGCCCCCTGAAAAAAACCAGTGCCGAAACCTGCGAAACAGTGGGCAGCACAATAGATTACCAGAAAACTACGTCACGGACAGAGTGCGCAGTGATTGGCCACCAACACAAAACCCAAAAGGGCAACACGTGTCGAGATAACTTATTTAGTAACCGGAAGCTGGTCCCATAAATCGATTTTTGACAATCTCCCTTCAATACGGTTAGGTCTGGTATGACATCTATGTTCCTGCATCTGTGTGTGGACCGTGTGTGTAAAGATCTTGGGTTTAGATTTGATCCGGCCATTAGTATGTCAATCAAATTGGAGCTAATCTTAAGAGTGTAAATTATCATATCTTACTTATGGCATATAGGTTTATCACATTTTTGATGGCTTCAACTAATGTCTGTACGAATCTTTGGTCTTGTCCTCGCTTGACTATGACAACTATTAACTTGAACGAGATCGCAAAAGGCTCCAGCGCTTGCAATAAAGCTTCGCGTTGGTGTCGCATACGGTCGTCACAACTTTTGATCACTCACTCTTTTGTCCTTTAAGGAACGCATCAGAAACAAAATCCTTCTTTATGTGTATAAGTATGACATTCGCCGTCATACCTACTGATAGCGAATCATTTTGTATAATATGTTGGACAGTAATTCTGATGGACAATACGAAGGCTACGGGCCTGTCTTTTCTGATGTTACGCGGGTTGTTATACCTTCGTACCAACGTAATTCGCGACATGTCATTTAAAGAGACACTGCACATTTGAACAATAGTGCGCCTCAAGAATTGTTTTCAAAATCGATATTGTTTGCATGGTTGTAAGGTTTTTATATACAAAAGCCCTCACCCGAAATGATTAAGACCAAATCATCGTCCTTATGGGTGGTAAACATAATATTTAATAATATTCACGTCGCCGGCGACGTTAAATTCGAAAATGGCGTTTAACACAAGAACACAACGCCGCCGGATGCCTGTTTCCCACGCTATACACACTGTTTGGATCGGTTCTATAACCTTTGTGGGTGTTTAATCAGTAGTACGAGCCAAAATATTCATGTAATATACACAGTTGTTGATAAATTTATGGAAAACGAAAAGTGGGCCCGAAACAAATTACCTGGATGCGTTTAACCTCATATCAATTTCCCTTCTGTTTTGGGTAATGTTTATTTTTATTTGGTAAAATATATCTCTGTTCTTCAATGGCCTAGACTCGCATTTGAGGCAAATTGAAGAAATTTCATATTTTGTGAAAATGTGCCAGTGCCGCTTACTTAGTATGGTCCTAGGCTCCTTGAACAAGCCGCCCGTTATCATTAGAGAGGGGCACCTTCCATCAGTGGCTTTCACAGCGGGCCTCCTGAAAACATCCTTATTTCCCGATGCTCAAAATTTTGTTAAAGACTATCAGTGATTTTGTAAAATATTTGAAATTTGCAGAACTAGCTTCAAGTGAAGATAAGTCTGTAGAATTCTCATAAGTTACCTTTTCCACCTGTAGAATTGACAGAAAAGGAAGAAAACGGCAGTGTGTCCAAGATACGATTCTCCATTCAATTACTTTTTGTGTTAAGAATTGTCCGTTTCGGACAGTAATGACTCAAAATCTCACGATTCTGTCCTTATTAGGTTGCTTTCTGTGTTCTTATCATTTGCAGGGTATGTTAGGTACCTGTACTTTTACATACATGAAAATCTGATTTTTGATGATTTTTTTTTTCGATTGCTGATTTAGGCAAATCACTGATAGTGTCTTTAACTTTGGATTTGTTAGTTTTTGCTTTATTATGCTGCATGTCATGTTGTATATTAATTTCGTAGTTTAAGTATTGTTGTAATGCGCTGTGGTTCTTTGTAGAGCGCCATAACAACATTTTATTATTATTTAGTATTATTATTATTATTATTAAGATATTCGAATATTTGTATTGTCAATTTTCCATCAGTATCAGAATAAACTCTATCTACCATAATATAGTATTTGTCTTTAACACTACAGAGGCCTGCGACGAGAATGATTTCCAGTGCCGCTTAAGTGATGGTTGCGTCAGAGAAACGATGATATGTGATGGTATTCGTCAATGTATGGATGGATCCGACGAATGGGCATGTTGTGAGTATCTGCTTGTTTATCATACGTGATGACCACCTTCTGCAAAACTGATTCTTTATAAACATTTCAATAAACCACCAGACACTTATTAATAGATCCTTTATAAACTAAAATTACCAGATTCTACGGAGAGAGGTAGTGGTATTTTTACATGCTAAGACATCTTTCTGAAGATATATTTGCTATACCATGGTATTTGTCAGGTATTTTTCAGACAAGGTTGTAAAATAGGTTATTCCCCAGTATGATGTCATATGAGTGTATTTTTATTGTAAACAAATAGACTACTGTATATACTGTATATTATTTTATATTACATGATGCAGACTTGGAGTAAAAATAGCTTTGCTCACACGAAAGCTTGGTCAGTAATTTCCATCTGCAGAGAGAGAGAGAGAGAGGGTGGGAGAGAGAGAGAGGGTGGGAGAGAGAGAGAGAGAGAAAGAGTAGGAAGGAGGGAGAGTGAGAGAGTATTATAGTTTTAAAACAAGATTTAAAGTTTTTACAACCACCATGCTCACATATTGTACTGTGAAACGTAGACGCTAACCATGGAGTCAAAATACAATATTTTATGCTCCTAAAAGTGGACAATTGGGTCAGACGGAATGGGGAATGAATATTGTATCCCAGTCTGTTATTTGCCAAAGCGGCATTTTTTGTAATTACGAGACCTACTAAAGAAAATTTCCATTGACTTGAACTACAATGCGCTTCAATTCTGAATACTATAAGTCACCCCAAAGGTGATGTCATTTTTAACAAAGAGAGAGCGAGAGAGCTGTATTAAAAGCGCCGAAAAAACAATTATTTATGTGATAAAAGCAATGACGTAAATAAAAGTAGTTGAATCCTTTCTGCAAAAATCTCTTGTGAAGGTAGCATTATTAAGGAATATCAGAAAATGGCGAAATTTAGATCGTACAACTACCATTGCTTGGTAGGAAAACTGGAGGGGTCCATGAATATGAAAGGCTTTAAGCTTCCCATGACAATCTCATACTTATCCTAGTTTGAAAAATACACCAAGTAATAAAGTTTAAACACATAAAACCCATTCCAGCACACTTTGATCGATATTAGGTATGCAATTTAATTACCCTTGAATAACAGAGACATATTTTGTAAGAACACACGCGACGGGAGTGTCACGCCCTTGGATTGAAACATCCAATTAAACATCCAACGCAATTACTACAAATTTGGTACCACATTATAGCTTTAATAGACTTTTTTCTTCCTTGGTTTCAAAATACGTACAAAGATACGTACTATGATGTCGTAAGTCAAGGCAAAGGTAATAGAAATACTGCATATAGAGTGGAAAATGGATATTTTGAAACATTACTGGCTCGAAAACATTATGGAACTACAACGGTCTGGTATAAAAGACTAGTCATTGCCCACCATATAGGGCCCAAAACAGCTTAAACATCTGATATTTCTAACTTTGTTGGTGAAAAGTTGCATTTTTGCCTATTCTACACCTGTGTGTCTATGGCAATGGACTGTTTTGCTGCAACGCTATACCCCTTGTTACAGTATCACACAAATGCGAATATCAGAAATACCCTTTAACATGTTTAAGCAGAAACGAATGAGCCTTGTGGACAAATGATTTGAATTTTGTTAACGACATAATTTATTTTAAATTTTCGGAATGATTCGTTCAAGAATTTGGAATGTCCAAAACATGGTCAAGATTCTTATGTCCCGTGACACAATATTCATAAATGTCGCACGTTTGAGACCCCAACATAGAATACCTTATGATTCCCAGCTCTTTCGGTTTCAAAGTCGATAGCAAACGAAGTAGCTCATAAATCCTGGTAGAAATACTGCTCAGATGTGCCAAGTCTGCAGATCAAAACTAATGGCAAAGTACTCCTGGGTCCCATGTACCCTACATTATACCCCATAGGGTGTTTGTTTTTGCATGAAAAGGAGCATGACATTTCATGAAATCATTTTGAGCCAGAAGGGGGGGGGGGTTATGGTTTAGAATCAGGTTTAGCGCAGCATTAGGATAATGTTTAGGGATTAGGATTTATGGTTGTATATAGTCAGGGTTTCAAGATTACGGTGAATTGAGTTATGTTTGCCACTACCGTATCGTTGCCGAATGGTACTGTCATGCACTGTTTACTTAGAGCACATGGTAACTTAGAGCAAAATCGGACATCAAGTTTTTTTAAGAAAATACATTATCTTACCCTTTTTCATCCGTAAACCTTGCCCAATAATGTGAGATACGGCCTTCTTGCACTGACGGAATGGTTTATTATTGGCCTGTAAAAATCCACACTTTGAGATTTCGAAATTCAATATTTTGTATTTCAAATAATCAGCCGAAATTAAAGAGTCACCTGAAGAGGTGAATCGAACTTGTTGTTTTGGTCCAATATACATGGAAGAGTAGCACAGAATACCTTGTATAATAAAATTCCGGAAGCGGAATTTTATTACTAAGTTGTGATTATGAAAGAACAAACATTATCTCTGAGATGTCTGAGACAACCTGTAAAACCATCTTAACAATTCACTACTGTATCTTTGCATGCCTTTTCAGATGACTGTAGTGTCCAACACATTAACCTTATCAATGCTGAACCCATATACCTGACGTCACCAAATTATCCAGTAAACTATCCGTCAGGAGCAAACTGTCTTTGGAACTTCATAAGCAACTATTCTGGAGCGTACATCATCACCTATTTGATTTAGAATTGGAATATTGGGACGTACTTACGATTGGAACTGGTGCCAACGCCAGCGCAGATGATTCCATCATAGCAAAGCTTTCCCTTTACAATTACCCTAGAAAAATTTTAATTTCTGATATGAATATGGATACGATTTGATCAAATCCGTTGGTGAATCTCGAAGGATTTTTAATGGCGGTTGAAAGAACTCATATAAGGTGAGTTTTGTAAGAAAGCGATTAAAAATGTGCGCCTTTACAGGATACTATATAGTCGCTAAAGTTGTCATCTGCATCTGCAAACCACCCAGTCAATAAACATATATTTGATTGTAATAAAATTTTGAGCTGGTAGGTCTTCTGTTAATACACTGACAAATTCACTCCTGCATTATATAGATCTTCTCTGGATTGCCGGCCTTTATTTCGAGTTTTAGTGTCATCGTGCATATCATACACAATGTGTGCAAGAAATGTGCGTTGCAAGACGATCACTCTCGCAATATCTTAATTGTAATGATGTCGGTAAAAAATAAACTTATTCCCTGATGCGTTCCAGCAAAGAAATAAATATCTAAAGCAAGGGGTCTCTCGCCTCCCGTACAGACCTTATGTTCTAAGAGTCGCTGGAAATAGGGAAGGTGGCCCCATTTCTTATGAGTCGGAAACGGAATAAACCCAAAGGTTCATGTGGTTATTCCGTTAGTGGGTCACCTTGCGGAACACCCTTGGCAATACCTTACACCAGGATGCACAATACGGTGATTCTCCAGCCATTCAATATCGGTGGTCCTCTTTTAATCCAAAAGAGCTCCAACGAAAATAACCTCATGTCCACGAAATTTATCAATGATCAATGCCCTCTAATTAACCTTCGTAGCTTTGGATGAGTCGAATTGATCTTGATTTGCCTTTCCAAACCATTTTGGGATATAAGTTATTTTATCCCACATCTCCTCCTCACCATCATTTGGTTTTCATCACAATCGAAACACTACCACAAAGTAAAGTGGATTGATAAAGTGATGGCGCTTCAAGCGTTCTTCTCTAATAAATGAAGAGGAACTCCTAGAATGCTACACCCCCCCTTTTAAGTAAAATCAACCTCAACAACAACAATTTACTGAACGATATTTTAGAACAATGAATTCATTTAATTTAGGATCTGATCCTGGTGCAACACCTCAAATTCGAATTTTCCATTTCAAAATTTCACAATAACAATATCTAAATGTCATATTTGTAATTTGTTTTCGCTAATTACCCTCAAAACGTATTATAATATTTGAGAGGCCGGTTTGTGTAAAGGAACAAGTGGTGATTTGATAATCCGAGCATCGCAATATATATTATATATAGAAGATGACGTTAACAGAGCCTGATGAAATGATCTGTTTCTTCAGAATCGCGGTTACCCAGATCAATCACCCATCTGCTATTACGCGATCAACAAGTTCAACGAGATGATGTCACGCCATCAATCCTTCGATGATAACACCGTCCCGCACCCCTCGTGCTTCCTTCCATCCTCGACACGCGCCATCAGAAATATTATTTTCAAAAACTATAAGCTTTTGCAACGTGATCCATCCACCCAACATGTCTTTCAATCCTCCTGTGTCAGCTTTCAGAATAGACCGGAATCTTTCGGGGACATTTAGTGAGAGTTCCCATCCCAAACCTGTGGACCAAGAGCGTGCTCTTGTAGGCACATATATTTTTGCACCCCAAACGATGTAACACTTGCTCTTTTGTCACCAATGCGACTTACCTCCGGATAGAGGGTCGTCAGTCACTTTATCATTCAAGATCACTTTACCTGCGTTTATCTAGATGTTGTTTATATTATTATTGCACTCGCTGTACACTCTTTATGTAGGTGAGACAGTTCGACGAATAGCAGATCGCTTCAACGAAAATTTGCGCTCCATTCGCTGCAACTTTGAAGGGTTCCCAGTAGCCCGTCATCTTTAACCCTCCTAATATTTGCTCAATTGATGACATCAGAGTTACGGGTGCTATAAACCCAGGGGCAGTAACAAAGACCGTATTTCTGCTGAGCACAACTTCTTTAGACTTGGTAACTATTAGTCCTGAGGGACTTAACAACAATTTGAAACTTTCAGTATTTAATTATTTTCCAGTTCTTAGCTGTGGACTATTTGTCTTCATTTATACTGTAGCCTATGGCTATATCTCCAGGCTTTGTTCACACTTTCCACATTTTATAAACAAGATCTGATCAGGCACAATGGATGTGTCCTTGTCATTTTGCCTGGTCATTCGCCCTTTTGTTTGCTATCTAGTGGTTTTTGTCAAGTGTTTTTTTTTTATTTGTACTGGACCTCTTGACCTTTTATGCTGTTTTCTCTTTATTATGTAATGTCCAAGTTTGTTCCTCTTTATATTTGTACTTTTGCTTGTTGGCATCACACTTGTTAAAGGGTTCTAGACCCGAAACGTTGTGTCTCTGATATATCTCAACATTGCACTGTGTATTATCAACCAGCCTCTTCGACTATACTATTATATATATATATATATTATATATATATATAATATATATATATATATATGGGCTGTGTGGATTGCTTTTAGCTCTGTGCTGCACTGATGAGAACACAAAGTTCGAAACGGTACTGTCTGCAGATTGAGTATATTACGCTACTTTCATGCTGTTGCCCTAGTAGGTTGCAGCATGTTTAGTTGAGCACTCTTTTGCTTTCTACAACTGTACATGGTTTATGTAGCCTTGATGTTTTTATCAAGACGTAATACTATTAGCATTTTGCATAGCTCACTCATTGAGTTTGAGCCCTCTGGTATTCATAAACAATGTGCGGCGTGATGGAATGGTCCGTGGCTTAACGGGTCATTGATTCACTTCATTTGTGGATTGCATTAGCTCTGTGCTGCACTGATGAGAACACAAAGTTCGAAACGGTACTGTCTGCAGATGAGTATATTACCTACTTTCATGCTGTTGCCCTAGTAGGTTGCAGCATGTTTAGTTGAGCACTCTTTTGCTTTCTACACTGTACATGGTTTATGTAGCCTTGATGTTTTTATCAAGACGTAATCCTATTAGCATTTTGCATAGCTCACTCATTGAGTTTGAGCCCTCTGGTATTCATAAACAATATGCGGCGTGATGGAATGGTCAGTGGCTTAACGGGTCATTGATTCACTTCATTTGTGGATTGCATTTAGCTCTGTGCTGCACTGATGAGAACACAAAGTTCGAAACGGCACTGTCTGCAGATTGAGTATATATATATAGATATATATATATATATCTATATATATATATATATATAATATATATATATATAATATCTTTATAATATAGATAGCTCTGTATTGATATCTTTCTCACTAACATGGATTTGCTAACATAGCCTATAAGTAGTTGGCTCGAAATCCATGTATTAAAGACAAAGCAGTCACATTGTATCTGATCGAAACTTTTATCGTGCTTATCGAAAGTCCGACTTCAGATTAAAAATAAAATCCCTGTAAATGTCCGAGATATCATAGCAGACGACGGTATGCATCATGACATATACATTATTTTTTATTATGTATTATATAACACCTAAATAGATGCTTGTCATTTGATTGGCGGATTAAATATGTCAAGTCATTCAATAAATGATAATTTAATGCTTGATCGTGCCGTTCATTCTGCGTGTATTGTCATACGTTTCGTTCTATTGCACGCCTCATGCGTCTTCACAACATGCCTTATAATACACGCACTTATACGGAACTTTGCCGTGGCTATGAAGCAGCATTATTTTTAGTGCCGCGGTGCCACAGCGAGTTTCGGAACTACGTAACTCAGACTTCGTCGCAAAAATATGGGGTAGAATATGATCTTGTTTCAGTTTCGACGGAAAATATTATTGGAGGTTTGTTCGGATCAATGCAGTGAATACAGTATGTGATAGACCAAGGAGAAGGTAGGCCAACATTTTGGCCTAATCCAAGCTAGGGCTAGGCCATGGGTTTTGTAGGCTAACTAAGGTTCGGCTAGGCTAGGCTAAGCGTAGTCAAGCTCTAAAGTCTCAGCTTTATGTTGAAAAAACTACTTTTAAGTTATATTAAACAAATAATGAATGTTTTTCATTCGTGCAAAGGGAAGAATATTTTCATTCGTTCAAAATGAACTGGTTCATTCAACACGGTAACGCCTCTTTAATGGAGCATTATCTCTTTCAACGCCCATTTCAATCACTCATAACAGTCATTATTTCGGTCGCCCACATCAAATGCTTGTCTTATCTGACGAAATGCCGTTTACGAGAAAATCGCCATTGAAATTCTACAGGGAGATTTCATGTTTATACTATGGAATTAAACATTTTAATTTACTTTTACTTTATCTCACTAATTAGGTCGCTTTCAAGATTGTTAACTTTGTGCATGTATAGACCATAACAAAGTACATATGCAAAATATCTTAAAAAAATAAAAATTCGATCAGACAGTAATGTGATGTTTTGGGCGACGATTTGTATACTGCAAGCTAAAATGTTCTAAAAAACGTTTTTAACTGTCAGCCGGGACTCGCAACGTGGAAATAACGTCGTTTTAACTCTTATAGCTGTAAATAAAAAACGTTGTTTTAACTGCTGTAGTCCCGCTGCACAGTTTGAAACCAACGTTATTTTTTAACATTCTAGAAGTGGACCCATATTGAATATCCAATAGAAATTTATGGAAAGGGGGCTGCAGGGTGACCTTGAAAATCAGAACTCATTTTGGCCTAAAAACGAGTCATTTCAAAGTTTGATTCGATTGTTCTTGTTCCCCCTTATATAAAAACTCGTCACGCACACCCCCCTGGGCCCTGAGCCTTCCTATTTATTTTTCTAGATTATTTCGAACTTCTTTTCATTCTTTCAAAATTTAGCTAACCTTTTACAAAATTCTGGCCCCAAACCCCCAAAGCAATGACAACATATGTGCTCTCTAGCCGCTCGGCCAAGTCCAAGAATTTGGATCAAGTCTATACGCCCGTACTGAGCACAAGTAATCACCGCTCGCTAGATTTTTCTCATTTGAGAAGTGTGAAATTCATCGGTAGTCACATGTAAAAAAACATACGATTTTTTCGTATAAATTTCACATTTTGGAACCTTGGAATTATTTTTATAAATGTACAATATCAGGGAACCAGCTGTTTGCCGATATGTGTGAAATTGAGAGCAGGACAGAGAAGACATTGCTCCAATTTACTGGACGCATAACCCCCGCAGCCGCGCGCAATTGGCTGTAAGCCTGCTAAAACTGAAACGGGGATCCGTCCTGCTCATACAGTCCACGTAAGGTTTTTAGCCGGCTGACTAATGTTTTTCAGTTTGTAGACTTATGGCCCATCTTTTTCACATTCATGCGGGGACATTTGAATCTTAATTATTAAAGAACATATACAGATGTTGAATCTTAAAAAGGATTTATTTGGAATAACATCCAATTTGAAAAAAAAAGATTGGAGACGTCACGGCATGATTGGTTTATATTTTGCTTCGGGGGACGCCTTCATGTAAAATGACGTACGTATCCCTACTTTGAAAAAAACAACGATTACGTCATCGTACGTCGGTTTTTTGATCAGTAGGAAAGTAATTTGTACTGGTTTAGACATAATACACGGTGTCTTTTGGGAAAAATAATAGCACTTTGGCAAAGGTTTTTTTTTTTTTTTTTTTTTTTTTTTTTTAACACAAACATGGCGTACGCCTTTATTCTTATTTTGGCTCTCCATTCCATTAGATATGAAATATATTATTACAATCAACATTTACGTGATAATTAAGTAATTATCAATATTGTAATTCTATTGTTCGTTTTCATGTCTAATACATAACCTTTTAAAATCATTGCATTGATTCATCACACGATTAAAAATAGTTCCAAATATCGTAATTGTTTGTTTACACATCAAACATCTGTGTGTCACAGCACCATCAAATGCACTAGTCTAAAGGAACAGGTAAAAAAAAGGGGGGGATATGAAATATGACTCACCAAATCGCCTAACCCTGAGCTCATGCGATAACAAAGCAACAAGCTCTCGCGATACCTGCAATATTTGAACTTGCTTATACACATTTTTGCCACATATATTATCTTATACTCACATCATTAATTTTGTAATTACTCTTAAGTATCCGAAAAAAATAATACTGTCACAGATAATTTTATTTTTTCACGGTTATATCGGATAATATTGTATTAACTTCAAATCCATACTTTTCTACATTTTTCAGTAAAAGAAAAAAGTGTTCTATATAGTCTTGTTCGTCACACGGTTTCGCAGAGCTCGACTGCTTTGCCCATTTATAAATAAGATTCTTAGTGGGGTAAAATATTGAAAGTATTTCCAATTCAAAAGTTACTAGTCTAGCTCCTTGGTGGAAAAACAGTGTTGAAATTCTCCAATATTGGTCCAATAAAAAAATTAATTAGGGAATTTTCTTTCCAAAAACGTTCACTTATTGCGTTATAAACCATTATATTTGATTCATCATATTTCTGACAAAACCTTTGGAAGTACAGTTTTGTATGGGGAAGAAAACCGAGTTAGCGTTTAAAACAAATGGCTGATGAACCTTTGTTCAGTTTAATCCTTTTTTTCCGTTTGCGGACGCTGATTTTAGTGCCGATATTGAAGCATAATTCCGCCCGGTTTTTTAATTATTTTATTTTATCTCGGACATTGGTTAGAAAATTGACATTTTATCATATAAGACTTGACATTTTAAACAAACCTGCTTTAATCCAATCCTGAAAAAATAGGGTATTACCAGAACATTGAACACAGGTATTATTCCCTATTATCATTTCTTGATCGGATCCATCAATTCGTTTTACATCCTAACTAGTTTTGTTTTTTAGCCAAAAACTTACAATGAGGTTACGATAAAAACTTGACATTGATTAAGTTCTTCTCTACATATTTCATTTAAATCATCAATAAAAACCAGGTACATCTAGTCATATCAATTTCAATTAATTTCTTTGAAACTCATGTAAAGGTATATTTTTCCAAGTTGCTATAGATTCATTTGTTAGTCGTTTAATACCATGAAACTTTCATCGATTTCAAGAAAGATGGTAGGTGGACCATTTCAAAACCTCCTTCGTACTTCATAATCAACTAATTTGGTTTCTTTGACTTTTTCAGTACTACCCAAATAAATTTAAAGAAAGGTTTGGTGTATTTAGTTCATTTACAATTCTATCGGGTATCAAAACGTACTTGAAGATAAAGATAATTGTGAAGCACAACAGCTTTTTTAACAATAAATTATTGCCAACACCCCCCCCCCCCCCCCCCCCCCTATGGTCAGTCGGTGCTTCCATGATTTGAATGATGGTTGTTATCTTATTAACTTTTGAAACCCAATTTTTCTTCTATTTCACTTATAGGACTTGTACTGCTAAAGGAAATACCAAGAGAATTTACAACATTATTTGGATATAGTTTCCCAATTCAAGTGATATACTTTATTTTGACTTTGTCTGCACGAGACATCCAATAGCTTCTGTCTTAGCTGCATGTAATTTTCAATCCAGATAATAATGAGAAATCGTCTCTAAATGTTATACTTATTTTATATCAGTTTCGTTGCCCTGGACAAAAATTGTAATATCATCTGCATATAACGATATGCGGGCTCTTTTTTGGATACAATCTAATGGGAGGTTAATACTCTTATACGATAATTGTCTAATTTTACATGCTAAACTGTCAATTGCAAGTATGAATTAACAAAGCGATAGAGGGCATCATTGTCTAAAAACCTTTTTCTATTACGAAGAAAGACAGAAAAGAAAATTAGAAAACAGAAAACATTTCCCATTGTGACCAATGCAACGTGAAGTATCTTTTTGAAATGTTTCCCAATTCCAATTTTATAAAATTATTCCTGAGAATTATGTTCTTTTAACGCATTTACCAGATATTTTCTATTAATGCTATTCAAATGCATTACTAAAATCAAAAAATAGCAGAGACCTGGGATTGTTTCTCTTTTTGTTGTATCCTATCACATCTTCAACCAATCTCCACGTTTTCACCTATGTATCTCCCTTTATGTAACCAGTCTGATCAGAATCAAATAATAGATGACAAGAACTTTTGAAGTCTTTTGCCTAAGGTTTTTGTGGCTATTTTTGTAGTCAACTTTGTCAAAGTATAGGTCTCAATGATAGATTATCTATGGTAGTTCCTTCCTTTGTTTATTATGCAATGATACTTTTCTATGGCTCGACGCCATTATCCCATTATCAAAACCTTCATTTAAGGAACATACAACCAAATGACTTATGTTCAACCAAAAATATTTGGCGAACTCGACTGTCAGTCCATTTCATATCCAGGGTTTGTATTGCATTTCTTTCACAAAGCATCATTCGCAGTCCTTCAATTGAGTTTTCCTTCACATTGATTTTTTTATTATCACTCAATTCTTTTTAAGTAATTCCAGCCTGTAAATTTTGATTTGAAAATTGGATCAATAACCTCATCTTCTCCGTACGTTGTTATAATAGCTTACTGTTTATTCTAATAGGGAGTCATTATCTCTAAAGACATCCCATCGTCTTTGTTAATGTTGTTATTGTTTTAGCTACAGCATTTTTTTCTCTAAATTCAGAAAATTACTTGGTATTCTTTTCTCCTTCCTGTATCCATTTCTCTTTAGAACATTATTTTTGCCCATTCTGTTATTGTGCCAGGCCAGTCCGATTTAATTTTCGCTTGAAATATTTGGGCACGATTTTCCTTTGAATCATTTTCAATAATCAGTTTTAACATCTTCTAGTTTTCTTTCTAAATCACTGAAGGGTACAGGACTTGATTTAACATAGTCGGACTTATATATATTCGGTTCCGCCCCGAAGAGCAAGCAAACTGATATCTGTTACCTGACACGTGAACTGGTACCTGGCACGTGACACCAACCTATCATATCGTTACCAGTTTATAACTACAATACGGCAAAGCAGCAAAGCATTCTGGATCTCCGTTGTCACAGCGTAAGCGTCAAGAGTGAGACTATACATGCGGTTTGTAGTAAAGACGCTTACTTATATGCGCTTTTAATAGTATAATCTATCATATCACAATAGTATATCGGTTTATTCCGTAAAGCCTATGTAGGATTAAGATCAATCCACAACCAACATCCTCCCTCCGCTAGTGTAGTGGATAAGAGCATCGTTATAAAGCGGATCACAGGTTCGAATCCAAACCCTGGACTTTTCAAATTAAAGGTATTTCCGTATTATTTTGAGAGGAGGCAACGGCTATATGACACGAGTCGTGCACACAATTCTAATTGGCTTAATACTATGAACTCCAAAGACTTCTCATTAAGTCATAACACCTAGTCGTAACACCCTCAAATTGTAAATATGCTACAGCCATGCAATAATAGGCCTACGCAGTGTAATAATCAGTTACATTGTAGTTGTGCTTAAAATTAACTCAAACAGTTAGCCCCCAGGCCCCACGCCCGTCTGCCCTGTTTTATCGTTCACTGTATTAAAACGTTCACATTCAATCATGCTTCTGTTAATATTACCTGTGGAACGTCAAAACTCAGAAACTTCCCCTGCAAGAGTAATCTCTATCAACATAATACCCTTGAACATACGCGCAATGGCTACAGCAGCTATCGCTCTGTAGCCTGCGCACCGATACCACTTTCTAATATCAAACGACCATATTTAATTATTATAACTACACCCCAAACCAAAACCATTGCACTCCCTGGGAATGTTGTGGACACGCGTTTGCCGGGAACGCCATGGCGTATACGCGTTTCATATGTAATTTGAGATGTGTAGTGAAACTTACGATCTTCATACAAGGGCAGAGGAAGGTTCAACTAAACCCTGGCCATTTGTAAGATTTGTAGTTTCGCTACACTACATCGTAGAGGAGATCCAGCTTTACACTCGTCATGAAATCGTAATGAAAAGGGACCAGGACTTCTAAGAAGGAGGTTAAAAATCAATTAAAAAAAATTACGAAAAATACAATTAGCGGTGTGATATGCAAAAAAAGGCTATCAATTTTACACACGCGTTGTAATCATAGCTCCCATTGTGCGATACAATAATATGTTTAGTGTACATACATGAGTCACCATCATGCATGTCCAATTTTCGGTGGGACGCTCGGGACAATTTCTAAAAACTATGTGGCGATTTTTTCCTTATTAAAGTAATTTGCCCCGTTGTTTATAAGATAATTAATAATTTCCAAAGTTTGTCTATGTCGTTATTATCGCTTCTTTAGCCGTCCTTTTTTCCTTATTATATTCCCCTCCCTACTTTGTCCGAGCTATCTCCGTTGTCCTCTAACTTCCCTCGACTTATGTGCCTCCTCCCCTAACCACTCAATCATCGTCCCCCTTCCCCTCCCCTTTCATCTTTCCGACTACCTCCACTCCATTCATTTTCTCCTCCTCCTCCTCTATTCTCCGCAACCCCCACCCCCCCCCTCCACCCCATTAAATGCAAATAACGCATATGGAACTGCACATGTAGTTGTAGAAATACCATGTTTAAATTTGCCCAAAAAAATTACCAAAACCTTTTCATATTTTTCAGTTGGCTTGTTTACCAGGGGAGTTAACCCCCCCTATGCAAAGAGGTTTACGGCTGTAGATAAAACCATTGGTGTGCAAATTATTAGAACGGAGTGCAAAGATGTCCGATGAAGAAGAATGTGGTGGTAAGTATATTGTAGATATAATATTATTTCATATAGTATTTGACCTCTAATGAAACTGAAAAAAAAAAATCTGGTATTAACCATATTAGGTGCATGTTTGTAACCAAAATGACACCTAATGCGTTTTTAAAAACTATACTATTTTAAAGTTACGGTTTCATTTGCTTTAACCGTTAAGGTATAAGGGGGTCCCTGTAGACCCAGCATTTTGTTTTTGTGCGGCGCCATGTGATAAACGCTAATTTTTTTGCTCAAGCTTTTTGTGTAATTCCTACAATATCAGGTTGAACTATTTGGGTATGGAAAAATATTCTATCGCCATGGGGGTTTTGTCAAAATTGTTTTGGGCCGTCGTAAATCGTATTGGGTAACTTTTTTTAAATATTTTATTTCAGCAATGTTATTTAGTTCTCCTGTTATGAGCCAAACTTTATGGAAAACGTTTTTAGGGAGGTTGTTTTTTCTCATTTTTAGCGGGAAAATTTGGTGTTGTCAGTGCGTCAGTGCGTCATAAAAATTATCCAAGGTCTAACCAAGGTCAGAAAAAAAAAAAACTCACGTGACAATTGTAAGAAGATTGACTTGACAAGAGGTTGTAAATTCAAAACAAAAAATTTTAATATATAATTGAAATCTGATATGGGTTAATCACAAAATAAAATTGTAACAATGCACAAAAAAAATTTTTATTTTTCTGCCTATTTACAATAGACACACAAATATAATGAAAATATTGAAATTCAACAAGTTTCTCGTTGGATGCGCACCAGGTCCACTTAAATCTTGGTGACACAATTCTTGCTGGTACAGTTAAGTAGTTTCGCGTTAATATCGCAGAAGTCCTTTTCTTCTTGGAGAAATTAAATACTGGAATTATAACTTCAGCTTGGTATAACAATAGTCCACGGTATCCAGTGCGTTAAAGGTGAACTCTTTCTAGAATCGTCACTGGTATAGAAAAATCCTGCTGGCATTGTAATGTTAAACTTTGTTTTTCCAAAAGGTACAAAATTTTGTGCAACTCTGACAATTCCGATGACTTTCCATATTTGTATTAAAGAACATAAGATTTGAGTTATAAAAATAAAGTCCTCCAACTTCTGTCTGAGAGGTCTACCCTCGGTGAAATCTCTAGTCAACTGGCAAGGAAAATGACTTGCAACAGAATTTGTCCTTAGCGAATTTCCCATGATGCATCAAAACGTGCAATGACAAGTTGAAAATGTCGCAATCCTTTCAGTCCGTTCTAACTTGTTGGAGAAATCTCCACATCCTGCACCTGATGTGTTTTGACATATTCCTAACGTCAAAAAGGGAGGTAGCGTTATTTTTCTTGTTAGACCTAGGGCCAATTTCCTCTTAACCCAAGTTAGGGGTCCGCTCCGTGATTGTTTCAAAAGTGCATTTAAATGTAGTTAAGGGACGTTAGAGGTACTCTCTAAATGTAAACGAGTGAAAATTTCACTCCCCAAAAGAGTGAAACTCTTTTAAACCACTCCAAAATGAGTGGCTGTACTTAAAAAGAGCCAATTCCCATTCAAAATGAGTGAACATCACTCCAAAAAGAGTGGATTTCCACTCGTTTTAGTGTTGTCCTTCGTTTCACTCTTCAAAAGTGTTTTCCTTCGTTTAACTCCTCCCTAAAACGAGTGGAAATCCACTATTTTTGGAGTAATTTTTACTCTTTTTTGAGTGGAAATTCACTCTTTTTTAGTACAAACCACTCATTTTGGAGTGGTTTACAAGAGTTTCACTCTTGATTGGCGTAACCATCTTAGTAAACCTCAGCGGCAAATTAAGCGTACTCATCCCCTTAGTTATCAAAGAAAACAAGCTAAATCTAAAATTTATGAGACCAGCTTTTTCCTTGGACTACACGACATTGGAAGGAACTGCCACATAACATACTGGACGCTCCATCATTGGCCATCTTTAAGACGAGACTTCTCGACCACTTCACCAATCATTTCACAGCCCACCTCCCAGTTTAGATCATTGGTCACAAACTCTAGTGTGATGCGGGACCCCGCTTTACTGGAGTATAATATCCAGATCCAGATCCAGTGAAATTTTCACTCGTTTACATTTAGAGAGTATAAATTAAAGTCTCTTGTTCATTGCTTCCTCTGTCAACAAAGAACCTCTGTAGTTTTCTTAGAATGAACAAGATAAGACACTGTGCTCCTATTGTTCTCTGACTGCAAACATAATAATAATAATGATACATTGGCTTTATAAAACGCCATTTCATCATTGCCTATTATTATTATTACGCTGCCATCAGGAAATCGTCACAATCACCTAGGTCGACAGCTGGCGTACAACCCTATCAGCACTTAGATTGTAATATTCCCCCAACAGCTACCTGAATATCGCTTGTGTTGACGAAGCAAGTGAGGTAAAGTGCCTTGCCCAAGTAGCTGAGCAACAGGGGTCGAACCCGTAACCTTCAGATCATGAGTCGGCCGTCATATCCACTGCACCACATGTGCCCTACTAGTAAACATCTTCTAACATGTTCTAACTCAGGAAGTTCCCACACCCTAGTCTGCTTAGAGCTTGGTCAATCAGATAAGCCATGCTTATTGCAAACCACCGGATTTTATATTAAAGGGATTAGCAGCGATAATGCGAGAGAATCGAAAAAATGTGGAAATGCATTTTTTTTAACTTATAAATCAGGGATAAGTGTGTACATTCCATATGACTGCTTTAATGTTGAAACAAACCACCAAATAGTGAAAAAATGAAGTATTTGAGGATATTTGTCATACCGTCTCCCGCAAATAGACATACAGCGACGGCATCTCAAATCTGCACTAAACAGCTGATTGTGATTTACACCAGTACAAAATAACCAAAGATCAATAATGTATGTGTTTGAGGTCAAACTGTATTGACGTGGTGCACAATATCACGTTAAAAATCTGTGATATACAGCGGGAAAGGCTGTTTTGATCTCAAGTCGGAATTTTGATACGCACGTATAGAAATTACAGAATCGGATAAAAAGTACTGCCTTGTCTTTAATACATGGCTTTCAAGCCAACAACTTGCAGGTTATGTTCGCATATCCATGCCAGTAACAAAAATATAAAAATATGAATTTTGATGATTTTTTCGATGTTTCGGATTATCAAATCGCTGCTAATCCCTTTAATATTTGCCATTTTCCACAAATAATTTATATGATTAAATTTTACACGATTTAATTGATATATACAAAAATAATATAATATTCAAGAGTTGGTCACAAAGTGTCATTCAGAGATGCGGTGGGATCGTAACCTCTTCTGCTTTATCCCTAGTCTAGGACTCATCGTTTCCCAACCTGGGGTCGCGACCTCAAAAGGGGTCGCGAAGCTAATTTAAATCTCAATTTTCATTAAAAGTAGGCAATATTTCAAAAACAAAGGGGCTTCCTGGTCCCATTACAAATTCTTTTGAAACTTGTCCTTTGTGTGCGGTCATTAGATTGCAAATTTGTGCGCACACCGAGTCAACTACGTGGAGAACAAAGTGTTGTAAAGTTTGGTTGGTGGGTCGGTCCTCCCGTGATAATCATTTAAAAATGGTTCGCGGGCAACAAAGGTTGGGGAAACCTGTTCCAGGTTATACACCACTAACTGCTGACCGTAAGATAAAAACTTGGATGGATATGCATGGACATCTTAAAAAACTGCTTTGAAGTTATGAAAATGTACTATATTAGGCATATAAGAAATGGGTGAAATTTCATGATTGACTGGATTTTCCCACTATTAACCTTACCGACTATAGACCATCTCGTGCTGGGCGTTTTTGCTGTGCTGTTGAGCTTAGTGATTAGTAATTAACAACAATTTGGGTCACCATACGTTGTAAATTTGGGGGGGTCATTAATTGAAAATAAACATGCTCAAAGTCTCAATTTTTCCATATACCGCTGTGTATAAGTGAGTTAGTTGTTTACTCTGCCACACACATATGTTGCCAATTCCAATTTTTTGCAGCATTTCGTTTAAATTTATGATTGTATTTTATTTTAAAAATATTATTATAGTTATTATTTATTAGCTTCGGATGTTAAGCTCAGGATAATTTTTATTATCTCAACGAAAATTTTATTATCTTGAGGTCTTATCTCGGATAATTTTATTCTCTCGACATAATGTAAAATATTATTTCTAACCTGTCAATTCCCGGGCGCCCTAGTATAATGCATTGGGTTTACATACAAAATTTTAACTCAATGTCTCTTTCTCTCATCTCTTTTTCGCTCCAACTTGTACAAGGCATACAGTCATGAAAAGAAGCATTTTTACTTTTTGTACCAGATTTAAAAAGTTCAAATATAAGTGTTGATATATAGTGTATCCATCGCCGAAGCGCTGACATCTTGAGAGAACATAAAGGTCGGGAAATACTGGCAGAAAGTAACTATGCATGCTTGGTCCTATTTATCGTCCTTGTAACAATTGTAGAATCACGATCCACATCACGTCAACAAATCTGAATTTTAATTTCGTCTAATCTTTTCTTTTTTGACAGACTATTGCTCTAACACTACTCTAACCATACCACGGTACATAGAGGTAATGCTATATCTCCATTTTTATACCCATGTAATTATCCAACTAAATGTTGACTTGCTTTTGCGAAATATCCAGCGAAGAAACGGCGGGATGTATTGCCGTTTCGTTTCTTGAGATGGACCTTTCTGTTGATGAGATTGCTTGACGATTGGGGTCGGAAGCGAATTAAGACATCAGGCAGTAGTGTCTTCAGCTAAGTGGTCGCAAGACTCCTGGTCCCAGCACCATTAATGGAACTCCATGTGGTTACAACTCACGACAACTGATGTAGCAAACAAACATCAGTGGTTTTACAGATTGCAAATTAAAAGGGCTTCAAGTTATGGTATGTAAAATTGCCTTTTTGCTACTTTTTATATCAATTTATCCTCTTTAATTTATCATTTCTTATATCTTAATCCTTGTATTTTAGAGTATAATAAAAGAGTTATGCATGGAAACTTGTGAATACGCCTTGTATAAGAAGACTGTATTTTTTTAGTTCATGTGAGCCGTAATGACTTCGCTTGTGCTAGTCGGATTTGGAGTTGGCGTCAATTTTAGTATGTGACTCTCAACCTCTATGTCTGATGGGTCGGATGAGGAAGGTTGTGGTGAGTGTGATCAAATATATTATTTAGTGTTAATATATCATGAGCCACCAGGCTGACTGATATTGTCTTCGCATTTTTTATTTCTTGGAATATATATTATTCTGATGCCCAAGTTCAACTACCAATCTGATGCCAATTTAAAACTACCAATTACCACTACCATACTCCTACTACTACTACTACTCCTAATACTTCTACTACTACACTGCTACTACTACTGCTTACTGATAAACTACACTACCCTACCACTACTATACGACCACTTACCAACTACCACTACCACTGCCACTCCACTACCACTGCCATACCACTAACACTCTACTACACTAATACTACTACCTACTACTACTATTACTACTAACTACTACTACTCCTACTCCTACTAATTTACGCTACTACTACTACTACTCTACTACTCTACTATCCGACTACATAACACTATACTACTACTACTGCGGCTAATACCATTACCAATACCACTAATACACTACTATACTACTACTACTACTATGCTACGACCACTACCACTACACTACTACTATACTAATCTACCTACTACTACTACTACTACTATCTACTACTCCTACTCTACTACTACCACCACTACCATACCACCACTAGTATACTACTACGTACTACCACTACTACTACTACTACCACTACCACTAATACTACTACCACTACAACTACGACGGACGACGACAACAGACAACGAATAATACTACGAAGACGACTACTAGACGACTACTACTACCAACCCCTTTGAACCTTTTTTTATTACCTACTATACTCTGTTCGATGCTCAAGTTGGGGGTGACGTCACTGGCTGCGATTAGGTTTTTGCATCCGAGAAACGCACGCGTGAAATTGGAATTGCCGCATTTACGCACGCGAACAAAAGGCGGCACAATCCAAAGCTAGAGCGAATGCAACGTCGCGTCATGACGTCACACCCAAAAGTCAGACCGAAGAAACTACTACTACTACCACTACCACTACTACATACCACACTACTACTTCTACTACTACGACTACGACGACGACGGGAACGACGACGACTACTACGACGACGACGACTACGACAAACCACGACCCACGACGACCAGACCACGCCCACGGACGACCACGACCACGACGACCAGACGACGACGACGCAACGGCCACGACCAGACGACCAAGAGCACGGCGAAAGACGACGACGAGACGACTACGACGAAGACGAAGACGACGACCAAGACCACTACGACCCACTACCACGACCCACGACGACGACGACGACTATCGACTGACACTACGACTACTACGACTACACTGCTACACTACCACCACCACTACTACCACTACCACTACTGAACACTACCACTACCACTACCACTACTACTACTACTACTACTAACTAATAACTACTACTACTACCTACTACTACTACACTACTACTACTACTGCTACGCTCCTACCCCTACTTGAAACTTCTACTAACTACTACACCACATCGCCGTGACCCCCCCCCACTACTACTACTACTACTTAACTACTACCACTACTACTGCCACTACTACTATTACTACTACTACTACTACCACCGCCACTACTACTACTACGACTACTACTACTACTACTACTACCTACTACTACTACTACTAACTACTACTACTACTACTCCAACACACTGGCAACTACGGTCGATAAATATTTAATAATAATAATAATAACGTTCAGCTTTTTTTAAAATATAAAATATTGCAATTCACCTATACCGTAAAATAACTGGTTGTATATCTGTTTACACTAATTCTGTGGTATAAGCCCTCCTATTCGTGTAGTAGTAATAGTAGTAGTAATAGTAGTAGAATAGTAGCTGAGTAAAACATCTCATGTTCTAAATGGAACAAATTGACACCACAGAATTATGAATTCTAACGAAATACTAAGAATACATTATAAAGAAAAATTTAGAAATAAAAAAAAATCTTTCAAAAGATAATAGTAGAAGTAAGACAGTTTTAAAGACACTATCAGTGATTGAAAAATATTTTAAATTGCGGAATAGCTTCCAAAGTGACGGATAAGTAGTAGAATTCTCATACAAATTACCTTTTCAAGCTGTAGAATTGACAGAAAGGAAGAGAAAAACGGCAGTGTTGCCAAGATATGATTCTCCATTCAATACGTGTTGTAGTAAGTGTTCGTTCGGGACAATAATGACAAAATCTCCGATCCTGTCCTTATTAGGTTGCTTCTGGCGTATCATTTGCAGGGTATGTTAGGATTACCTGTACTTGTTCATACATGCAAAAATCTGATTTTTGATGATTTTTCGATTTGTGATTTTAGCAAATCACTGATTAGTGTCTTTAACAACCCTTTTGGGTAGACGGTATTGCAAACCTTGTTCCTGACCCGTTCTACAATGAACAATCTACCAAAACCCGGAGAACACAGACAGTAGTAAACAGTTTTTTTGCATATCATCTAAATCATTAGTTGCACCTTCTATCAAGACAATATTATTTGATTGCAATACTAATATTTTCCTTTGCAAAGGTGAATGTGGAGCTACCTGAGCAGTACGTTTTTCCAGAGAGCCAGTCTTGTTAACAACACTTAATTACCCTACCATAACCAAAACAAACCTTGATGTTTTTGGAATCTGGTATCACCAATGGCCCACAGTTTTGCTGTAACATTCTTGCGTTTGACACCCAAGCCGAAATGGATATCTTGACCATTGGAAGTGGGGAGGTTGTGTTCGTATATTGTCTCATCTTATAAATTTCGGGAGTTGTAGCAGTGATAGAGCGGACATCTATTTGGCTGAAATTTCTTATGATTTTGCCGCCACCAAACACACCCCCCCCAATCCCCCCCCCCCCCCACACCCCCCCCCATAACAAACAAGGATGTGAGGTAAAAGTAGAACGCATTTTTGAAAACAGGTGAGTTGCAATAAACCAAAGAAAATAATAATGTAACTAGTGTGCGCCAGGTATCTCCTCAAAAAGAGCTTCATAGCGCCCGCGCCTCATCATTGCCAAACCAAAACAAGTCTAAGAACAAGCATAATTACAAATAGTAAACCAGAATGAAACGAACATGATAGGTGTGGTCATGATCACCAGCAATGGACACGACCACAAAACAATAATAAAAGTGAACAGTGCCAGATTAGATGAGAAAGCCATCATTATTATGATGAATCAAGTACATTGAATGTAACCAAAAGTTAACAACACAAAATCAAACTGATAGAGTCAGAACTCATGATCAATGTCTTAAGAAGGGATGTAAAAGATATTCAGGTGAGGAAGTTGGATTTAATAAAGTCTAGAAGTCGATTTCAAAGAAATGCGAGCAAGCAAAAAAACAAAGAAACGGTTTCCCAGATCTCAGCGTCCATGGTATAGAGAGTACAGACATGTTTGCGATCGTGAAATTACGAGTTGGTTATATGGGATTGTAAAAAGATCTGAGATGTAAGAAGGAGCCACATCATTGGTTAAAGACAATCACATTTAAAACAAGTATTTTTAAAGACAATCCTGTGATGATAGGTAAACCAGTGCAGTTCCTTAGAACAGGGTGAATATGCTCCCTTGGTTTTGTGCAGGTAACAATCCGAGCAAGCCAATATTTTGTTGGTCGTTTGATCTGAGTGCCTGGAAGTCCAAAAAGAATGTTATTTCCTACGTCTGGACGTGGAAGACGGAAAGTAACGAATGCAGTAATAGTTGTTCAGTGGATCATTTGAAATATCCGAATAAAGTCAAGTTCTTAGATGAAAAGACGAAGATTAATTTGGTATATAGAAATATGGTCATAAAGTCATGTCTGCATCAAAGATAGTGCCATGGTTGCGAACTCTGATAGATGAATCTGTGCATTTCCTATTTGAAGATAAGGAATGGCGAGTTTTGCACATTGATATTTAGACAAAGAATGACGAATTCTATCTTGTCCTCATTTAACTTGAGAAAGTTAATAGACATCCAGCAGCGAATTTCCGAAATACATAGTTCTAATTGCAGAGCAGATTCAGCTTCAACTTGAGTGGGATTAAATGAAATATACATCTGTGAGTCATCAGCGTAAAAGTGTATGGAGCTTATATTGTTTTATTTTTTTTATATCCAAATGGTGTTTGTGAGTAACATTTTTCACAGTCATTTCAATTTCCAAAATATCTTAACCATTTATTTTATTTATGATCTACATTCGAATTCCATTAGGGATTACACATGCTGGACCGATAAACCGTGTAAGCAATTGAGTAAATTAAAATTGTAAATTCTGAAAATCATGCAAATATCGGCCTTTTTCTCTGGGAAAACAGGGTAGTCCGAGTTTATTTGCTGTAGTTTCTATAATTGAGGAAATCTACGGTACAGATAACTTCTCCAACTTTGAAATGCCAATTCGTATTTGTTAGTTTCTAGACATACGTTTTTTCTCTGCTTAAATTTCATTTACAACACAGTTCCTTGTAAGCAAAATACAACCATGTGCAATACTGGAAATGCTTGTGTTGGTGAAATGATCCTGTGCAGCAATAGTAGTTATCCTGAGTGTTTGGCTGTATCAGAACATTGTGGTAAGTTAGTTGCGTAGTGGTTATCTTTTTATTGTGCGCATAGTACTTTTCCAATCGACATCATACGCATACACAATCTTGTATATGGTACTATATATATATATATATATATATATATATATATATATATATATATATATATATATATATATATATATATATATATATATATATATATATATATATATATATATATATATACACACTTATATATACACTTATATATACACTTATATATACATACATTACACACCACACATGAACGGAGATATTAAGGTTCATGAATAGGGGGCTTTCATTGCCCTCTAGTATATTAGTCCCAGATACTAGGTGATTGTGAAATCGTTGTTCAATCGGTTTTATAAAATCTTTTTGTCTAAGACTACGTAGGGTATTCATTTTTAACAAACTATAGATAAGTGTGATGACGTAGATTTCAAGTGTCTTTCTGGCATTGGTTGCGTGAACAAAACGATGGTGTGTGACGGTGAAACTCAGTGTGAGGACGGATCCGATGAATGGACTGTTGTACTGTTATATTTATTTTACTGTTTGCATACATTCGAATCACGATTTAATTTTTTTAAAGAAAATGGCGCTACCTTGTTCTGAAATAGTTCATTATTGAAATTCTGGTGCAATAGGCCTATAGAGCAAAACATCTAGAAAAGATACATGACATTTAATATCTTCCTAGGATAAATAACTTTTGTGTAATGCAAATCCGTGCACATTCAGATGCATGACCTTTAGTATCTACTAGGATAAATAATTTTTTGTGTAATACAAATTCATGCACATTCAGATAGTTGTGGCAGCGAGTTGTCTAACCTCAACGGCGTTAAACACATATACCTGGCGTCACCATATTACCCACTACGTTACCCGAGTTTTGCGGACTGCACTTGGACCTTCATTGACGAAAGTTCTGGGACATATATCATCACGATATTTTACCTAGATCTGGAATGGCCTGATCCGCTTACGATTGAAGTTGGGAAACACGTCGTCGTAAAGTCAGTGATAGCAGAACTTCGGCTTACGATTTTTCCTGACAGAATTTTAGTTAAGAATATGAACGTGTGGATGAACTTTCGTTCAAATTCAGGAGTCCAACATACAGGATTTTTTATGTCTGTTGAAAGAACGCCATACCAAGGTGGGTTGTAGATGAACGCGTATTGAAATTATGTACTAATGTTATGTAAGAATGATATAAATGCCCTATAAAAGACCTCGAACTATCAAGGAAGCTTTTCCATGCAGATGACACAAGTATTTCATCAGAAAACAAATTGAACATCAATGCATCAATGTATGCAATTTCTTACGATTTTGAATTTGTACCCGTCTGCTTTTAGACATAAATTGCTACTTGATTTATTGCGTTGTGATTATGTACAGGGGCGGACTGGGAGTTTGTAGCGGCCGCGACAAACGTAACTAACCGGCCCAATTTGCGAGCGAAGACCCAAGGGTCCACCTTAAGGACCCAAGGTTGCGATTAAAGGTACCCCACCCCATTACACCCTATATCATGTATATTTGACTCGTTTCATACACTGTTAAAAATGTGCATTAAAATAACGGCATTTCGACTGGCAGCTGGGACTCACAACAGTTAAAACGACGTTATTTTACCGTTATTTGCACGTTTCGAGTCCCTTTTACAGTTATTTGCAGGTTTAGAGTCCTGGCTGACAGTCAAAACGATTTTTAAGATCATTTTTAACAGTGTAGGAATGACCATTGCTGACATACTTTACGATAGCCCATCGGGTATTGAACAAACTTTTTCCGGTTAAGGGGGAATATATCATTGGAAGGGCTCAAAATGAAATCTACACATTTAAATCAAGGAAAAATTACCTTTCTATTGCTTTTTGTTCGACAAAAATCGGAGCTTCCGTTCAAAAGTTATGGTCAAAAATTGAACTTCGTGAATTGGAATTTCTTATGTTTTCTTTTGTGTTAAACATCTTATGTATTTTATTGTTTTTCAAGCTGCGATATTTAGTTTTTTCCACTTTAAAAATCTATATCTCAAAAAATAATTTACCCTTTGAGCTCTAATTTTCACAATTATCTTTTAAAATTTAAGCACTACTTTTCAAATTCATAGAGAAAGTAAAACAGTGTTTCTAAAAACATAAAAAAAATTAAAAAACAGTGTTTTTAGTCTTAATAACCTATATCTAAAAAGTCAATTTTAACGATATGGCATCACTGCAAACAGGATTTCTCAAAAACGATTTATCCTAGAGAGATGGGATGAAAAGCAAATTGGAGTATAATAACTACACTATGGGATGAACTAACATATTGCCATTAGCCCCATGGGAACTTGTTTTAAGGGGGGTCATTAGTCAAGAAATCAAAAAAATAATTATTTTTCCACCAGTGCACCCCCTTAATGTAAACAAACCATGTTTTAACCTGTAGCATCATAATAGGAAAGAAGGCAGTCAAAATATTTTGCAGATGAAATGATAAAGTTTCTAATGGTACTCAAAAATATCAGGTCGGATGTGAAAGGTGGGGTCAAACCTGGGGATCGGGTATTGCCTCTTTAAGGGGGCTAAGTGTCAAGATAGTAGTAAAGTGTGAATCATAAAAAAAAACTTTACACTTTTAAAATTTATTCTTGTGTTCTATATGGTTCCAATACAATGTTAACATGCATTATGTTGTGTTTCTCCCCATGTTTTATTGGGCACTTCATTTCACAAAATTTGTTTCAAACATGACTGCACATAAGACAAACATAGGGACTTGCGCCAATTGGGAAAAATTGAAAATGGGCAAATATAAAACCCCACCACCAAAATTACAAATAAATTCCCACCACCAAAATTACAAATAAATTCCCACCACCAAAATTACAAATAAATTCCAACCACAATTGAGAAATTTGCTTTCACAACTGCTAGTTGTCAACATGGCTGCCACTGCAATCAACACATTGCATTGCTGAGCCCTGACTAGCATCTGTGCAACTGCCCCGGGGAGGGGACTATGAAATGGATGTATGAAATGGATGTAGGTGTAAGGCCAGCGCTTCCAATCCCAAAATAGGGGGTTTTGGGTGAGAGACAGGCCAAAATTGGGGTTTTCCGAGTGAAAAATTTGCAAAATTTTCCAAAAAATGGGGTGGGGGTCTTTGGGTGAGACTTTGAAAATTTTTCTTAAAAAAAGTCGTTGGATACAAATTTTCAAAAGTAAGTCCCCGAAATAGGGGTCTCTGGGGTAACAGCGTTTTAAAAATTTCACCCAAAAATATTGGGTCTTAGGGTGAAATTAAAAAAAATATGGTGTCGTTGGGTGACAACGATGCTGACAAAGGGGGGGTCTTAACAGCCGTACATACGGTCGCTTCCAAGATGGGAGCCCCCCCCCCAACAACTGCCCGCCGAATTATCTGTTGGTCCTGCTTGAGGATATCCATTTCACGGGCAAATCTTGTTGAAGGTCATCCAAAACTTACTGGAAGAGTTGCGTACACGTATGACTTCAATTGCCCCATAAAAAAGAAGTCGGGGGGGGGGGGGTTCTGGAGATCTTTTTGCAATTCTACCTAATGGTTTTAGGCATCACTCGTTCCAAATAAATATTGTAAAGGAGCTGTCAAATTCTTTTTCGATGTGGAGGAGCCTGCCTTAATAGATGCCCAAAATTGTCCGTTTTCTGGAGCCGAAATCTCACAAAAATTCTTTCTAAACGTTTTGGACAACCTGATCATTTATTTCAGACAGGCTCTCCCATGATGTTACGGCGAAAAACGAAGGGCCAATAGACACCGTTGGCAACAAGGTCATCAATCCAACTGTAATTTTTTGTCTCGTGTCACTCCTCTCAAATGCAAAATCAGGATGCTTTTGACCTGACGAGGGCATACTGCCTGACATTGTATGTACTGTTTGAGCCATTAGGCAAAAAGCACTTTCGTCGGCGATGCGCAGTCTTCAAGAAAGCAGGTAGTCTTCCAAGCGGCCAAGCACAAAACTCTGTGTCTTGCATTGTCTCTTTACAGAAGTTCATGCCTCTGTATACGCGAATGCCTTGTAAGTCAAGGATCCGACTGAAAGTACTGAAAGCAATCCCAGTTCATTGGGTAGAGAGATAATGCTGTTGAGCATTTTGGACAGTTTGAATATTTCCCGCATACATTCCAGTCCGATGACGTCCAGAATGGACTCTGTTTAGGTTGAGGCTTGTCTCTGTGACATCAATTTTTGCACATGTTTGCGTACACAGTGGGTCGACTTGATCATCTCAATGTATTTGGCAATTGCTAGCGAAAGTGTTGTGGAATTCGCTTACCACGTAGGCCCTTTGCTGGTATGAGCTGAGACATATGTTACTCCATGTGTTCATATATGGCTCTGTAGATTCTTGACAACAACCAATTAAATCATTGGTTCAAAACATTTTGCTTGTCCTAGCCATACTGACTTGTCGCAGTTACATTTGCACCGGTTCACCTGTTCACGTGAATTGTCAACTGTACGGTCATGAAGGCATCACAAGACAATGAAACTGAAATCGGGATATTCCTGAAACTTTACTCTAAGTCTAAAGTATGTTATTTTTTCTTTTTAAATATTGGTACACCAGAACACACAAAACGTGAAATGTCTTTCCTATTTCCCTTTTCTTTTTTTCTGTATTTTTTCTTCGACCCAAGCGGCCCTGAACGAAGCGGCCGGGGCGGCAAACGCCGAATCGCCCCCACGCCAGTCCGCCCCTGATTATGTAGTTTTCTAGTAACAAGGTTACGCCTGAACGAGGACAATTAGTACTATTACTGAGTCAAATTTCGCAATTTATGGGCCTTCTTACCGACATAACGGTCACAAATAAGACATATCTCGCATTTGCCTGATAAGGGTAAATGCTTTGGTTTAATTGATACGATTCAACTAGCATGGCTTGCATAGCAGTAAACCCAAAAATCAAATATGTACACTTTAATCCAAAACAATGTCTTCGGTGGGCTTTTTCGGATTCATTTTTCTATTGCATTCCAATTATACACTGGTCAATATTAAACAAAATCAATGGTGTCAATTTGTTGAGCATATTTTCTAAGGCATCACTTTTGTAAATAAATATGACGTCATAGAAAACGTGATATATAGGTTTCCGATCGATTTCGCACAATGCGTATATTTATTTTCAAAATGCGTGTTCGCTTTCGAGTGAAATGGAATGAACGTTCGCAATTCCGTTTTCCATTGAGCAATTGATAACTCAATTTTTCAAATATACACCCATTATTATAGTGTATTAATAATTCTTATTCGAACGAATTTGAACGAACAAGCACAATCATGTTTCGTTATAATTTTTGTTCATTCGAATTTGCTAGATGTGAAACCGATTTCCGCCGCAATGTGTTTTAATATTCAGTCATACCTTCCTCGATGTCTTCGTAGGGAGCGTACACTGTAAAAAAATTACAGTATTATACTGGCAGCAATTATGCCAACACATTACCATTAAAATTACAGAATACTGCAATAAACAATACTTCAAAAATATACATATGGTGAGTAATTACAGGTATTGTAAAGGTGCAGAGAATAAAAAGCAATGAAGAACACCCTTACTTAGTAGGCCTATCCACAAAGGTCAACCAATTCTGTTACAGTGCATACTGTAAAAGTTACATTTTGTTGTAAAATATATTACAAAACTGTAAAATGTGCAGTGAATTTAAAGGGAAACCTGTAAAAGGTGTATTTTATGGGATTTTGTTGGCAGAAATGCTGCCATGATTTTCCTGTAAAATTTACAGTATTTTTCCTGTAAATAATATACTTGAAAGTTCATAATAGTGTATAAATTGTTGATATGCTTTTAATTCGAATAAGAACTTTTTAAATTTGGTCAAAATAGGCCTCGGAAAATTGGTGCAGAGAATAAAAAAAAAACAATGAAGAACACCCTTACTTAGTAAGCCTATCCACATGGTCACCCAATTCTTTTACAGAGCATAATGTGAAAAAAAACCGGCAGCGCATATACACCAAACAGAAAAGCCTAATCATGTATTTGTAATCCCATAAGTGAAGCGGTGTGGTCATTCATCTATTTGGATGAGAAAAAATAAAATCGAATGTTAGTTTTGGTGAAACTGAACCAGGGTATATGACATTCTAAAAATAAGCGCGAAATGCAATTTATATTTTACAAAATATCATGCAAATCTTCCGGGAAACCTATACCATAACGGTGTAAATGAAAGTGTTTTGACCACATATTCTTCAAAGTGGTGATCGACATAGACACCTTAAAATTACCATGAAATATATACTGTAGACTGAAAACAAAAGGTTTCCAGAGCCAATTTCAAATTTTATCAGCCAAATAAATATTTTTGCTTTCAATTTCGCGCGATCGCAGACACGCAGCACCAATACTATTTTTTTCGCGCTACAAGCATTCAATTTCGTTTTTGTTAATTCAAAATCATTAATAGATCTTCGGGTTTAACAATGGCGCTTTGATTTCGGAGTAATGTGCTATCAGTTTCACGTGAATCTACGAATTCGATTTTCTGTTTCATTGTTGGTCATTCAAATTAACAAGTTCACATTCAATTTCATTTTATCCAGTGTTCCATTTTTATTTTTCGTTCTCATGAAGTTAGTTGTTAATTGTGATATATTGAGCAAACTCACACCATTTTTTGAGCGTGTGTTTCGCTATTTACATGCAAATTCAGTATTCAACATTAGATTTCTTTTATATAATCGTCTCAATGAATTTAGCACAAAGATATTCATATTAATTAAAAACACGGAGGCCTTTAAAGATAATATCAGTTATCACGCTGAGCAAGAAATTAGAAGTTGCAGCGATGTTATTCCCTTCGTCATAGATGAATAGGACTACAAACTGACTATCACCGCAAAGAAGGGAGGTACGGTTATTTGTTGTTGTTAGATCTAGGAGCGCTTTTCCCGTAAACACACGGTAGGGTCCGCCTCCGGAATTGTTGAAAAGTGGCAAAAAAATGGCATCTACGGATTTATGGGATATAATGAAAAGTCAAAACAAACTACAGTGATAAGCTGACGGTTAACTGTTCGTTCATACCTCGCTGTACTGTGCAGTGCATGCCGATATATCGATCACTTGCGGCATCAACTCAACGTAACCTGCTGCAGCTGCAGTTAAATAAATTTAACTCCGTTGCAGCACCGCAATGCAGTATACTGGAAGAGACGAATTGGAGCACTGCAATTAATACTAGGGAAGCCAGGACCACCTCCTTTTGCACACCCCCAGAACTAAACCAAACCAATTTTTTTTAGGTTTCCTTTTATGACCCCAAACATAATCAGGATGTGTCTGTCCAACGCATATCCAAAAGAGGCTACCCGTTCAATGATACCATGTGGGGGGGGGTGCTTTTATCAGTTTACCAGACCTTGACCGTCTAGGCCATAGAATGGCATCAACACCAACATCAACCAGCCATCGGTGTTATCACCTCAAGGACAATGTATGCACTGATCTTAAACCCTGATTGCATTTTCAATACTCATTGCTAACCACTTCGTTCAAAGTCACTGTATCCTTGAGTTGTGTGGCGATCGTCGCTTGAGTTGATGGTTTGCGAAGGCCATCGTAGTTTGAATATATTTCCTCTGTTGTTTTGGAGTGTGATGAATTCTGATGGCTAGACGTTTAAGGTTTTTGGTAAACTTTAATCACCCCGATGGTATCCCTGGATATTGTAGGCTACTTTTGGAATGCGTTGACAAACAGTGAGTGCAGGTTTATGCCTCTGTCCAGGTGAAGGTCCTCTGAATTGTTTGGTAGATTGGACAAATGTGCCTCTGGTATTGTAATTCTGTAAACGCTGTGGAATGGGCAATGTTGGATATTGGCACATTAAGGATTAAGAATGCACATTATTGTCCTCTTCAGTGCAGGGGCGCTCGCTGGGGGGGGGGGGGGACTAGTTCCTTTTCTCGTACTCAATATTTGACTGTTAAATAAATGGAAACGAACAACTTGGGTAATAGAACAAACCCAAGCTCGTGACGCTTTAGAAACAGCCACAGAAATGGAAGTCCACGGACGCAAGGTCCTTCTCCTATGATAGCAGAATATCAGACAATAGGTGGTCGTCAACACTTAAGGCCTGGACACCTTTGACATGAATCAGTATAACAGGGGAATATTTATAAAGCGAAAAGATGGGACGAGCCGTCTGCAGCGGCAATACAAGGGTATTTCTTTGTACCGTCACCGGTATCTGATATTCATTGACCGGGTTGTAGCTCATTTGGATGCATTACAAACATCCTCCATCATGAGGGCAGGTTTATTCTCTGCCAGGTGATGGTTGTTTGATATTTGTAGTTTAGACAAACGCTCCTGTGGGTCTTGTAATTCTTGCAAATGCTATGAATAGGTCATGATTGTAACAATGGGATACACATTCCTTGCTTAAGTGTATTTTTTGTTGCTGTCATGCATTTTAATGCGAAAGCCCACGTGCGGCCCTTTGTTTTTTATCCATTTTGAATTCCATTTTCTATTAAAACGCGAAAAATTTATTAGGCACATGTGTATTGATTATCATCTGAATCTTTCTTGAAAAATCTCGACAATTAAGTTTTTACATCTTGTTTTTTTAATTATTTTAGTAAAAAACCTTCACATTGTCCTGATTTCACCGATGGCTGGTTGATTTGATGTTGATCCATTTCTAGTGGTGCTAGACGGTCAAGTTCCTGGTAAACTTGTAAAGCACCCACCCCCCTCCCCCAATGATCCTTGGAACGGTTTGTACCTCTTTTTGGAATGCGTTGACAAACTCTCTCATCATGAGGGCATGTGTTTATGTCTGTCAGATATGGGTGTGCTATTTTTATTTTTGGACGAACGCATCTATGGGTCTTGTATTTTTGCAAGCTGTGGATGGCCATGTTGATGTTGGTAACAATAGGAATACACATTTCTTTGCTTATTCAGTGCTGGCGATTTCCTGGAGGGCGAGTACCTTATCTCTGACTCAAAACTGACTGTTAAATAAGCTACTATAGGACCCTGGGTTGTCCACATTGAAAGGTGGTATGGGTATGTGCGCTCATAAACCCTCATTTTTCAGGCTGATTTCCGTTCCACATACCTCCCTTTTAAGCCTATTTTAATTCCAGAGACCCCCACATTTTATGTAAGAATCTGTTCTTGACCACATTTTACTTAAAAACCCCTCAATTTTTGTTACAAATCAAGCTCAAAAGCTGTTGTTTCTGACAAGACACTACCCAAATACAAGCTCTTAATAGTAACTACAATGTAAACCTAAACTGTTATAGCACATCTATGTATTGTTTGTTGCTGTGACGCATTGTAATGGGGAAAAAGTCTACTTGGCGGCCATTTTTGGCTCCATTTTGGGGCCCATTTTGAATGCCACTTTATATTTCAAACATGTAATGAAATATTTAGGTTACAGATGTTTTCATTATCATTTGAAACCATTGAAACCTCTCCGACATTACGTTTATACCTCTGTTTTTAAATGCATTTTAGTAAAAACTCTATTTCGGCAGCCATTTTGGACGCCATCTTGATTTAAATATGTGATGAAATTATTTAGGCACAGAAGTATTCATGATCACCTAGACTTTTCATCTCATTGGATCTTCTTTACAATTAAGTTCTAAATAAACGAAATTAATATTTTTTAGTGAAAAACGCTATTCGGCGGCCATTTTGGACGCCGATTTTGAATTTAAAACATGTGAATGAATTATTTAGGCACAGATATGTTAATTATGATCTAAACTGTTGATCCCAATGATTTGTCTTGACATAATTTTTTTTATCCTTGTTTTATTCATTTTATTGAAAAACCCCTATTTTGGCGGCCATATTGGACGCCAGCTTGAATTAACCCCCTTGGGGCCACTTTTAAATTGTGGGAACATCCTGATTATGTTTTGGGGTCATCAAAAGGAACCGCAAAAAATTGGTTTGGTTTAGTTCTGGGGGGGGGGGTGCAAAAGAGGTGCCTGGCTCCCTTATTACGAACCTTAAGTATCAGAGAATGAAACAACATGTACTGTATATTCATACTTGTGATTCATGCATTGTTTCTTTCGATATGAAACAGCGCAATTTGCAATTTAGGGCAAACTGAAGTTAAATATATTAACGGAACATTCATAGGCATTAACTTCCATTGCGTAATGAACAACATATGTACTCTCATTTGGTATGAAAACTCAAGTTTGTGGAGTAGTAGGATAACGATGTTGTATATCGAGTCATCCACCTTTGAGCTTAATTTGCATTAAGCCTTCGAACTAAATCATCATACAAATCAAAGTGCGCAAAAATATGTATTGGTAATGAATGAAATAAATTCTTTAATTGTGTTTTTCGAATATCCACATACCGTATACTTTGTCAGCATTTTTTAACTGCACTTTTCTATGCAGCTGAGATATGAAATCTCATAAATATGTTCTGACACTTTCACCAAGACAGACTCATAAGGAATGTCATTAGACTGATTTTATCATGTATGTCTATGAACGTAAATGTATATAAATTTGAAATTAATGCATAGTCGTCAATTAGAATAATAATCCACGAAATTGAAAATCAACCCTATATTGTTTCGCAGCCGTCTTGTTACGTATAATAAAACATGATATTTCTTAATAATCGTAATGGCGAAATTGAAAGCATAAAGTCGAACTTGCATGAACATAATGCTAAATGTTGATGTCGTAATACGAAAATGATTGACGAAAAATAGAATGAAATATGTATTTAGAATTTTGATAGATGACCAAAACGTGCGAAATTGATTGCCAAATTATTTTTTTTGTTTGGGTTGATAAAGTGCGAAATTGGCCGGTAAACCTATATTTGTTGACATTTGCCTAATCCTGTTTGCGCATACTCATATCACAGTTTTATAGTATGTATTTTTTGTTTTTCCTTAGTTAACTGTTGGCCACTAGATTTCGTCATAATGGTTTCGGCTTTTTAGACCCAACAAAAGTATGTAATGCAAGGAGAGTGTTTGGATGGTCTGATGAAATTAACTGTGGTAAGTAAATCTCTACTTTAAACGCTACAATTATCATATGAGTTACAGGTGCCAAAAAATTTTAAAAAAATTGTACTGTTTATAGCAATAGAATTTTGGAATAAAAGTCTTGTTTCTGCTGTAATTAAGAAACCGAATAGTACCTTATGTTTGAAAAATTAAGATGCAGCGACTGATATTTTAATTTATACAGGTAGTTTCAAAGATTTTTATTTTAAAAGAAAGAATCTCCTTCAATAAGATTGGTCTTAGGAGCAGATTAATGCATCTAAGGGTCACCGTGTTCGGAATTATTGACATTGCTGTAGCATGGTGATGCTGTTGAGATGGTCGGCAGCTAGTGCACACGTATCGCACGATCTCCCGGATCACCAACCACTTTTAGTTGGATTTTTTCTTGTTTTGAGCCACCAATTTCACTTCCAAACTACATGAGATTTATCATAATGTTGCATGGACCATAATTACTGATATTTGCTATGAATTTATGATATTGATGGAGACCAGACAACTTAGAAACCGAGCCGTGTTAATGAACAGTTCATCATCGAACCGGTCAACTATGGAGACCCCGCGAAACACCGCTGAACCGATTGACGTAAACCCATTATTAAACTTATGATACTGTTAACAATGAGTTACAAGAAGTGAATAACTGGTTTAATGTAATAAATTATCACTAAATGCAGCGAAAACAAATCTAATGCCATAGAAAACCATAGAGAATTAAGCATCTTCAAAATAGTAACAAGGTATTTTTAGATAGTTGTAAATTAAATCAAGTTTCTACGACCAAGTTCTTAGGAATAACAATTGATGAAAATTTGTCATGGAAAGCTCATATAAAAAATATTTGTAAAATCTGTTCGAGAAACGTGGGTATTTTGAACAAAACAAACATTTTTTGCCTAAAACATCTATGTATAAATTGTATTGTTCACTAGTCATGCCCTATTTGACATACGGTATATTACTGTGGGGTAATGCAACGAAAGAATACATGACTAAACTATATAAGATACAAAAGAGGGCTTTGAGAATAGTTTCAATGAGTTCATATCTATGCCATTCCAAACCTTTATTTGAAAAGTTTAATACCTTGAATATATTTCAATTATATGATAAAAATCTGGATATATCTATGTACAATTACAAAGCTGGTATGCTTCCTAGGTCATTTGATCATGTATTCACTAACTTAGAAAATGTTCATGATTACAATACAAGAAATAAGACTAACTTTCGCTACGACATTCACAAAATTAAATCGGTGTTCACTGACGGACATAAATTTTGGAACTTGTTAACCCGTGATATAAAAATGGCTTCAAAACTAAAGAATTTCAAACAGGGTTTAACTTAATTTCTCACAAACCATAAAACATAAACGTTGAATTGGTATGTTTGTTATTAGGGTGGGACGAAAATGTTTTTTTTTTCTCGGATCCACTTGGAACTCCTGGAGAATTTTCCTTGGGTATATGTAAACCTGAAGTATTAGTAAGATCGGAGCATGTTTCATCCAGGCAGTAGAATCTATTTCATTTCCCTATACAGCCTGTACAAAACGTAATTTGACCATATTTTGTAGATTTCTACACCAAATCCTAAATATCTAAAATGAACATAATGATTTTTACAGAAAATCCTTGAAAATGGATATGAATAAATAAATTGTGATATTATTCTTTCATTATCCATTAAAATAAATCTTTTATTGTGACTCTATCATGTTCTTTCTGTCAAATATGTTACCCCTACCCCTAAACATACCTTATTATATAGCAGCTATTTCAATTTATGAATTTTGGCCCTCGTAGTAATACTCTTATGTATCAAGTGGTTCATACTGCTACCAAAGAAGGTTTTGAACGTTGTACTAACAAGGCCAAACTAAAATAAAGCAAGATCAATGCAGTGAGGTAGCTCCAGGAAGGAAAGTGTTAAAATTCTGCTTCGGTAATAAAATCTTCTTCTTAGGGTTGTGGTTGTACTGATATCGAAACTATAGAATTAAAAAGAAACCACTTTTATGGTTTTATATAGTTTTTATTTTGGATCCTTGCAATGACCAAATTTACTCAAATGTTGATTCTATGACAAATTCCAGTGAAAATCGCCTGGAATTTAAGCCTTTCAAATATGTACTTCTCGCCCTATATAGTAAAAAATATGAGAAATACAGACTGTCCCAATAAAAACTATACAATCAAACTAAAAATTATAAAAAATACAAACTGTACATTATTGCCAGATATTTTGACTTTATTTGTTAGACAAGATCCTAAGCTAAATCCTCGCTTTTATTCCATCCAATTTGATGGACCCTAAGCGGAGATATTGTCAGGTGAACACAAAGGATAAAATACCACTTGGGCCAGTTTCACCTGAAGGTTCAAGAAACTAAAGGTATAAGTCGTGCATAATTTGTGGAATTAAATCCTTTTCAAACAAAAGAATATTGTACAGATCAGAGTGAATGTATTATCATGCATTGAACTAATCAATATTATTTTTCAGTGAAAGCACCAGAAATTATGTTGTGGGTGAAATGAGGGACTCACTCTCAGGGGGACAATAATCATGAAATTCATGGAAATTTGGGGAATTTGACTGCTGAAACTAATGTAACAGTCTACAAGTCTGTTGAGGGACAAATGTGTGGACAACGCTTTAATGTGGAGGAACAATTTACCCTTCCCCTAATCCCCATTGCCTCCAAGATGCCAGGGAGGAATATGATAAGAAAGCAGTGTTTTAACAAGTACGAAATGCTAAAGGTGAACACAATGCCATGACTGTACTTTAAGGGTGCAGCGAGAGATTCCACATATCGGGTGTCCCTATCAAAAATCAAAAGTGCTAATTTTTGCCTTGATGTAAAGCTTTCCATCGGAAATGCCCCCATCTGAAGGGATTGGGCTGGGGAGTTTTTCTTCGGTTCAAAAATTGTGAAGTTTTCTGATTTCGTGTAGGAGCGCATGCGAAGTTCAGAGATTTTTTGCATTGAATAACAAGCATTTTAACGATCGCCTGTTTTCTCTCTTTTGGGACCTTTCTGTGGCAAGTGCAGGGCAAAGTTCCATCTATAGAGGTCTGGCTGGGTGACGGTACTATTGGGACACAATATTTGGGTGCCTCAAAATCTCGTAGTTGGCCATAAGTACTATTATATTACCTATGCTCGTCGCATATGAAAATGCCGCATTTGATTGGTCAGTTTACTGACCATTATTCTGCAAAAATGGGTTTCGCGGGAATGCATTTTCTCATTTGCTTCACGCTGTTTTCGGTAATCGAATAGAAATGGGGGTTTGCAGTATTATTTGTGGGCTCATGATGTGTCCTCGACCGGATGAGATTTGAAATAATAGGACCGGCTGTGCCTCGCCCATTGTTTTGTTTTTAGACCTCGGGACAAATTATCTCGCCCAAAGCGAGCTGCAGTCAACCTTATTCTCAATTACAAATGCCGTATATCCATATTGCTTTTGAGACTGCTTGGTATTTGTATGTATAGGTATAATATAACTGCGACCACTGATTTCTTAATATAGCTATCGCCACTATGTATTTAAAATGAATTTTATTTATAACATGTATTTTACTCTTGGTGCTCCTGTATATCTTGCAAACTGTTATTTTTTCTCGTATCTCGATGGAATGATACTAAAATATAAAGAAAAAAAAAAGAAAGCAGGTTCCCAAAAAAGAGCAATCATAACATGATAAAGGAAAGGGTGGTTGTGTCAAAGGTCTCAGTTTAACTTTCAAAACAAGGGTGTTTTATGGTTCTACCTTCTACTGAAACATGGAGTAAAGCTGAGACAATAAGACTGTTTGGAATTGAATTTCCCAATGCTACATGTATTTATTAGCAATTGCGACATTATAAAGTTATAAATTATGTTATATCACAAGAAGCAGCACTTTATACCTACTTTTTATTTTCATTTTCAATAAAGAATGTCTTGAAGGTGATTTTCATTGGCAACTTTTGTTGATATCAGGATAGCCGAAACTGGCCCAACAGGTTTTGCAACTGTCTCAGATAATTAGCCATAACTCCTGAACCAGACCCCCAAATTACACCAACTAAAAATCTCATGAAAGCTGGAACACTCCTAAAAAAGAATCAGTAAAACTTCAGATGAGATGAACTTAAATTTTTGGCCAAAAAAATGAATCTTTGATTGTATAGTTTTTTTTGGGACAGTCTGTAAAGCCAATTCTGGATGCTTGTCAGTTCCAATCTTTGCATATCTTTCCTTTTGCATTGTACAAAGTTTTCGAAAGTCATCAAAAGCAAATTTATACCTTAAATAATGTTTCTTACTAGAAAGCTATTTAAGGGGTAGGGGTACAACAATCGCCATTCTCTATATTGCTAGTGGATCAAATTGGGTCTTTTTGCAATTAATTTGTTGTTCATAATGATCTTGCACCATGTTAAGGACTATCAAGGGTAACACACCTTTTAAGGCAATGTAAATTCAATAATATTACAAAATTTGAGCAAAACATAGAAAAATGTGTTTTGTACAGGAGGTATAGGGAAACGAGTGGTTATCTACTGCCTGGGTGAAACATGCTTCGATCTTACAAATACTTCAGGTTTATAATAGCATATACCCAAGGAAAATTCTCCAGGAGTTCCAAGTGGATCCGAAAAAAAACCATCAAATTCCTTGCGTTTATTAGACAAGTGTTTGGATAAAAATTAATTTGATTGAACCAAAACGAATTCAATTGCACATAAATGATTTCCGCTGCTTAAAAACGAAGTTAAATACACCAAAATGAAATTGAATGGCTGAAAATGAAACTGTTTGTATTTTGTAGGAAATTGATACCGGTATACGGCTATGCAATCAAATTCATCACGAAATTGAAATACTATAACACTTATTTGAATGAAACAAGTATGAATTTGACCGGGAAAACCTATAGTTTTAAACAAGAACGTATTTAGAAATATATTTCAGTATATAGCCATATTAGCATGTCCTTCGTGTTAAATGAACATTCAAAGAAGCCGTGGCAATATGCTAATGTGGTTTATTTATATGAAGTAGGAAAGTACTTCAAAACCATTGTACTCAAGTGATATATTACCTATGGACCATGAAAGACCTAATTAATTTGATCAACCAAGCCTCAAGAAAACGCAAGTGTCGAAGAATAACGCGTTCAGTGTTTTATATTTTGAAGCAGAATTGTATTTCACGTATAAGATTCGTTAATCCCGTGCGTTAACCCATTAATGGCACATGTGGTCATGTGGATAACACTCAAAGGTTGTGAGTTCGAGCCCATTGTGGCCAGGTGATGCGCGTAAGGAAGGCGGCTTACCTCTACAGCAACATATTGGTGGAGTCTGGTCCAATTACTTTGAAAGAGAGATGGACATTCTGTTCTTGTGTACACAGGTCCGTCGTCCCGTCTCCTTTACTTTTTAACCCATTAATACACCCAGTGTTGTGAACATTTTGTTGTACTAAATAAACGTTCTTAGTGATAATGCTTACTACAGGTGTGAAAGAATTAACCCTATAGGTAGTTGTGCACTGGACACTGTCATAACATAGGCGTGCCCAGGAAATTTTATTGAGTCTGGTTGCTGGACAAAGAGTCGAACCATGATAGCCAGCCTATTTTTTTTTCGGCTCGCTGCTCATCGCCGTTGACCAAATTTTTTCCACCGCGTCTCCATTCTGCAGACTGAATCAACAACTTAAGTCCAAACTTCGTGTTTTAAAACACCACAGTGAACATCTTGAAGACCCACCCTCAATTCTAGGCGGCTAAGCTACTCACAGAGGAACTTTCCACTACAAAAAAATATGGCAAGCACCAAGTTTTTATCCCTGCAGCTGAACGTTGAGGGTCTCACCCAAGCTAAGCGTGACATCATCTTACAGCTCTCCAGGAGAACGGAGTGAATACATTCCTCTCCAAGAACTCACGGCGAATCTGAAATAACTGCAAATCGGAGGTTTTTGACCTTATTTGCTTCATTCCGCACAACAAGCTTGGGATCGCTTCCTCTGTGAAGCAAGGCAGACAAGTGAGATCAACCCTTCATCTTCAATGATTCGCAGATCCAGTGGATAAAATTTGAAGCACTGGGAACCCACTTCACCAACTTCTATAAGCCACCACTCTGAGCATACTTTCACTCCCTTCCAGAGTTTCAGCGGAGCTCCGTCTTCTGCGGAGATTTCAATGTAGAAATCAGCCATGGGGAAACTCCAACACTGACAAGAATGGCAAGCGGCTCTTGAATGGATTGAAGCCCAGACCTCAAACTGCTGTTTTGATAGTAGGATCCACCTACCTTCTATCAGCAGTCATGGGACATGGACTCGTCCCTACCCTGTCACCGTCACCATCGACATCCGATCCCGCTGCTCTCAGAACGGTCCTCCTAGTTTCCTAGATCAGGTCCATTGCCCTATCTGGTCACCAGTGACATCAATGTCACGATCTCCAGTCTCTATACAGAAAGAGATGGAATTCAGAAAGCCCTCTGTCTCAAGTTCAAACCACTCACCAGCGAACTGTCTCCACGCCGCCAGACCCGGCTTCATCTACATCAACGATGTCATGTTGACCTTCGTCTCCAGCTCCATCAGCAGCTAACATTCCATTCCAAGATGCAGAAGAATCCCGACACCCCCTGTTGGGACAACGAATGCGACGAGTTATCAAAGCTTATTGTAATACAACTGCGATACTGAGAGATAGGCAAAGGGCAACCACTACTGGATCTGCTTGGCCAAAAGAGAAGCACCAGATGGGAGGAGGATCTCCCACTATCACTTTACCCCTCAAGCCGCAAAGCCTGGGACACCATCAACAAGCTCACGGGCGTAGCTGTCCAGCTAAGCAGTGTCCTGTCTCTGCAAACTCCTCGCTTCAGTACCTTTCACAATGGAGTGGCAACCGCACTCCGTGGGCGGGGGCCCACTCTCGTGCTGTTAATGCATAGATTAAACAGCTTCTACAAACCGCTCCACCGTCAGCCCCATGTCCCAACCATTCACCTACGATGAGATCACCGAGGCAATTAAGTTCTCAGAATGGGGAAAGCTCCTGGCAATGACAACATCCTACAGATTCTTGAAGAATATGGCACCCGAGGCTGTGCGATGGCTCCAACTCTCCTTTCTACTTGCATGGGAACGTCAACTATTCCCTCCAAATGGAAGACTTCAAGGTCATTGCAATCCTGAACCGCAAGAAACCAGCAAATGACCCCAAGAGTTTCAGACCCATCTCGCTACTGTCTCACATCTATAAGCTTCTTGAGCGACTGATACTCGCAGGCTCCATGATACGCTCGAGCACATTACCCCGCACCCAAGCTGGATTTCGAAGTGGTAAATCAACAACTGACAGATATCAGACTAGTTACTGACATCGAGACAGCCTTCCAGAGAAGCAGAAGTTGGAGTAAAGGAAACAGTCTTCATAGACCTAACTGCTTCGTACGATACAGTCTGGCATCGAAGAATCTACCTCAAGCTACTCAAATCTTCCTGATGTCACGCTTGTCAAGTTCATTATACTGCTCATCCAAGACGATCTTTCGTCCGGAGACAATCAAATGGGCAACGCAGTAGAAAGCGCACACTCGAATGGTGTCCCACAAGGTTCTGTCCTGGCATCCCAGTCTCTTCAATAAAATACATCTACGTCTCAGATATGCCAAAGGGGAGATTGTTCGTACAGTACTCCTACGCAGAAGACACGGCACTTGGAATACCTGCTGATTGCATTTTTGAGTCCTTAGAACAGTGTTGCAGAAAGACCTATCACTGTAAGCCAATTTTTCCACCGATGGCACTTGAAACTCACAAACCCAAGACCGTCAGCTCTGTTTTCCACTTTGCAATCGTTCGTCAAAAAGAGAACTAAACATCACTCTAGATGGAGAAAAACTGTCACATACCAACACCGAGTACCTTGGCGTCACAATGGACCGCAGCCTTTACTTACAATCGGCACACCAGGGCAGTCGCTTGCCGGGACCAGTCTCGTGTCGGCCTCCTCGGTGGGGGGGGGGCTCGCGGTCTTGGTGGGGTGCATCCTTTGACACCTTGCATGCATCGACTGTGCCCTGGCATGCTCCGCCGCTGGTGGCGCTGACCTGTTTGAGTCGCGGCGTTGCATTCGCACAGATTGTGTCGTCTGATGGTGCGGTGGGGCTGTTGGTGGTGCCTTTTGGCGACGCCTGTAGAATACCTTCCAATGCTGTCTTTGCATGGCTCCTGCAGACTTAGGCGCAGCCTCAGGCGATCAGGCTCGCGCAAGGGTTGTGATGAACCTGGTGGCCTGGTACCACCACCGACACCCTTTGGGGATGAGAGTTCCGCGAGTCACTTGCTGCCCCAGTCCGTGCGCTGGCGTTCACGGGTCCCTATCGGTCATCCTGGATCCATGACGATGGTGTAGCGATGGTCATCTCTCTTTGAACCTAATGCATTTGTGGACAGCCCTCTGGCAGCCCGAGGGCTGTGACCTTGATGGGAAAGCGTGGGTCGGCTTCGGCGGACTCGGGGCTGGCGTTGGTCGTACAGGGGCGTCCGTCACAGGATCGAGTAAACCTTCACAATATTGCGATTGTGGAGAGCCACGAACCGTTGGCCACATCGTGATGGCTTGGGGTCTGCCAGTCCCCGGAAGGTTCCAGGCCTGACGGCGCCTGGATATGAAGCTGTCGGCTGGTTGGATACGGATCTTCCACTGTGATTTTGATCATTGCATGAACGAACGAACGACGAGAAATAATATTTTAATCAAAGTTTTGAGGGTAATATAATACTATTATGTAAATTAATTTACACACGTTGACATATTTGATAGGTTCCTACTATGATATTATACGGTACAGGCGGTCCCTAAACAAGCATCTAGTCGTGATTTGGGTATACAGTGTCGCTTTTGTTTACAACATTTGTTGTTTCTATTTCAGATTACTGCGAGATACAACGTTTACAGTCCAACAAAGACGGTTGACATCACCTCGCCATTTTACCCTCTGTATTACCCGGACAATGTTAACTGTTTTTGGACAATTAGCATTTCAGAAAAATCGGAGGTTTATTGTAATATATTTCGTGAGGTGGGAATATTTATCCAGGTGAGACTTTCTAACAATCGTGTTGGAAAACGAGCACGACTGACGAAGTAAATTGTATATTTAACGACATAAACCACCTCGTCTGAACTGTTAATGGTACGGATTTGTGGTTGAACCTTAAATCAAAAACCGCTGGGCTACAAGTCGTTGGTTTTCACTTGCATTAAGATGGAATGCCGATTTTGGTAAGTGGCATAACCGTGTAGATCTAGTCAATTAAATAAGAGTATAGATTAGTAAAGCAGATTCTTCAGGTTTGTTGAATACAGTTGAAGTAAAACTTGCTTGACAAAACCGAGTTTACTCACAACAATTACTATTTCCGCGTACAATGTCCGAAATCACTGTAAACTTGGTTTTTGCTGATGGTAAAACGCCGTAATTATACATACCTTTCTTTATTTTGAACGTGAAATATACATTATTACGGAATATTTTCAGCATTATATCACTGAACAAGGGCATAATAATACTATACTAGCATACACGATGGCAAATAACAGCAAAAAATATAATTAACTGATTTTACACTGTTTAAATTTCTGAAATTTACTGGCAGTCTGGATGCTTCATGGAACTGCCAGTACTTACCGAATTTTACTATTTTAAAAACATCGAAATCATACTGATAACAATTTGTTCATGTTATTAAAAGTGTTGAGCGAGGGTAGTTTTTTGTACGTTTTTCATGTATGTCAGGTTTTAAAAGCGATAAATAAAAACTAAAAAAATAACAATCAATGGCACTTTGATCCAAAGAACAAGCAACAAATCTGTAAGAATACAACTATTACTAACAGGGAAAGTAAATTTACGAAGATTCGGACCGTGTACTTCGTCAGGTGAACTTAATTCAAATGGTCTATAATTGATCCGAATTACTGAGAACACATAATGGTGTTAAATTTTTCCAAGATCAAGGAATGGTGCCCTGCTTAGAGGTGATTCAATCAGCACATAATCCCACATCAGTATACGATATCTATTGCTATGAAAGACTCTGGTACAAACCATCATAATTTTCCATGTACACATAAACTATGGGCCCGAGGTGACTGAAACATGTTATTTTCCTGAGGGGCGCAGCCCCGAAGCACAATAGCACTATTGCAGTCACCGTGGATCCATAGTTTTTTAAACCAGAGACTTGAATAAAGGGCAGATTATATTGTTTTATAATACTCCATTAATCATTTCTAATTGTAAAAGCCGTAAGACTCAATCAATGGGTCGCTTTTTGGGATCAACAGCGAATCCCGCAGTGCAGTGTCGTACGCTTGATACGCTTGAGGCGGGACGGATTGGGTATAGTCACGGGTTTTCATCCTACTCTCATTCGAACCTCATTTTAGTATGATGTATTTTAGTATGATGAGATGCTTCTTTTAGGCTTTGTTAACCTAATTGTGTATTCAATGTCATTCAATGCATGTTAATGCTTTTAATACTAACATACTAACTTTTGTTAACCAATATTAGTTCCCTGCGAACCACATGAATTCGTTTGTGATATTGGATATGTCTGCCTAGAACATTCATTAGTGTGTGACGGCCTGTCTCAATGTCTTAATGATTCCGATGAGTATAAATGTAGTACGTATGGGCAAGAAAACTGTTGCCATATCTTAGACGTTAAAGTTTTATAAAGTTATTTGTTTTCAGGAAGTAAATTGTATATACCATCAGCACTCTTACGAACAAATAACACCCACAAATTATATTTGGTAAAAAACGAATACTTGATCCGTCTTTTTAGAAAAAGAAATAAATCTAGCTTGATATAAAGTTTGTGATGTAGCAGTAATATACTTAATAACGCTTTCTGTTGTCAGATTTATGTGGTTTTGAACAACTGCAAGTGGGAATGGGTGATATTTTCAACATAACCTCCCCATTATACCCGAACCAATACCCTCTCAGTAAAGGTTGTCTATGGCGAATAAGGAGGTCGAGCAACGAGGGCATCTTCAGGATAAAGTTTGTCGACGTTGATACAACATACGCCTATGATAAGATCGTCACATCACCGGCAAATGCAACGTTTATTTTTAATTTCGATTGGAGACCATTAGAATTCATAGAGTACAGTGGCTCGCAGCCACTCAGATCACTTGTTATTACTCACCGGGAATTTCAGATTGCATGGAACCCTTCATTTTGGGGTCGAGCAAAAGACAAGAGAGGAATCCTGTTGGAAGTCTCTTTGGAGACTTCCGGTGGTAAGTTTTGAACCATCCAGGTGTGGAATTTTTTTGGGTGTGATACTAGCCAGTAGGGCAGTTGCTAGCCTGATTCAAATTGTAGCAGTAACTGGAGAAACATTTGGCAAAATGAAACGCTTTCCTTAACTTATGTATTCAAGCAAAGTTCACGGTTTATTTTGCGAACTTTTTTGCTATCACGAGTCTTCTTGGTGTATATTAGTGATGATGACATCCAAACCCAAAATTTTATACATGATCAAATTTGATATACAAAAAGGTTGAAGCATTTAATCTCCTTTTTCAGAAAACTGACCTACTGATCTTTAGAAATGATATATTACAAATAATTACCTATTTTAAAAAACAAATTATGCGATTTGCCGTTTTTAACTTCGTAACGTGTTAAGATGGGTTAATACTTCATCGACAGACGTCTGTCGACGCTAGCCTTTCGAACATGCTTTGCGTGGCAGATGCATGAAACATACGCTAGCGTCGCCAGACGTCTGCCAATGAAGTATGAACCCACCATTATTCAACAATACCAAATTGCTGCTGTTTTGAGCCGTGAACAATATTTGCCTTAGTTGTCGAAAGACTAAGTTCCATTATATGTTTCTTGATCTTTACCTAGCCGTGCAACGGCTAGGTCTCGTAATTCTATAATTGTGCAGTTCCTCGGTAGGTGGTTCAATTTTATTATTTTCTACATCGCAATAACGCACTCCAACATACACATCTGATTCCAAATTTTGAGCTCACCTCTTTCAGCGGTTTGGATATGGCACATAAAAAGGCCATTATGTACCTATTTGAAGATCTTTGTTCTTCATGACATCTAATTAAGTAAGCATATCTCAGACATGACAGGCTACGGCCTTTCTTTTATGCAGGATCTTTTATGGAAGGCTGATGTTTGTGTGTGTACATAAAGTCTGCTTATATAGAAAAAAATGCTTTAAAATGTCTGGAAATGCACTACATAGTTATATTAAGAAAGTAGTGTAATTTCATTATTGACATTGTAGACTGGTATGTTGTCCAAAATTAAATGACATTTAGACAGTAAATCTGAGGCAACTTATTCCGATCTCTACAAATTCGCCTCCACTGGCGCACTATGAGATGTATCAACTATACAGGGTGTCCCAAAAAATGCAATCCTCGCAGTTGGTGCTATAATTTCAAAAATACTGAGAATTATTCAAATTTTATAGCAGATTCTCAATGCCAAACTAGTTTCGTACATCCTATCCAATTTTTGTGTGATACGGTTCACTAGTTTTGAAAACAAAGGCTCTTATGTAACCCGCTGTCAAATTACCCCATTCCAAGTTTGCCTTAGGTCGTTGAACCAGGTTCACCTTCAAAAGTTGAATAAGATGTCTTTTAACGACAAAAAATCTTCTGCTACTAATCCTATCTTTTGTTTAAAAAAATAAATTACTAAAATATTTGTCATTATTGTTTTTTCCACGGTCTTTTATCATCTGTGCAGTATTTTCCTCTTCTCATATTTAGAGTAGTAACTTGGCCAAACGTAAATGCCGTTCAGTGTGTCTAACAAATCCGCGTGAATATTACAAACTGCAGTGGAGAGATCAAATACCAAATGATTTAAATACTAAATGAATGGAAATGGTATGAATAGCCAATGAATGGATGTTGAAGACTTTCTAGTTATAATATGGACCATTTGATAGAAACAACAAACAAACACAAATAATCCACTGAAAATCAAACATGAGTTGCATCAAACACAATGTCAGATATTATTGTGAACAGAGAAGATTTCCCTTATTTGTCAAAGACATGTTGGCTTTAAATGTTTAATATTTAATCTACAAGGTTATACTGGGTTAATTGAACCAAACTTAAGTGGTAAGGATAAGGAGACATGAGAAGAGAGATAAAAACAAGCACCTACTTACTTAAGCATGCCTTGATTGTGTATTCATCAGTCAAACTTGGAAAGGTTTAAATTGTGACTCACTTACGTAATCGCCTATGTTCTAAAATTAAGTGATGCAAATCAGATGAAATTTGAACAGTAGGTGGAGAAAAGGATAGGCCTTACAAATATCTCGCAACATTTCAACATTTTAAAAACAATTTTGAAATTATAGCCCAACCATTTCTATGCATTTGGTATTTAATCCCTCCACTGCAATTTGTAATATTTACACGGATTTGTCAGACACACTGGAGTTAAAACATTTAAGTTTGGCCAAGTCGCTAAGTTACTATTCCAAATATGAGTAGAGGAAAATATTGTACAGACGATAAAAGACCATGAATAAAACAATAACGACAAATATTGTAATAATTTATTTTTAAAAACAAAAGGCAGGATTAGTACCAGGAGGTTTTGTAGTTGAAAGACCTTTTATTCAACTTTTCAAGGTGAACCTGTTTTAACGAGCTAAGGCAAACTTGGAACGGGGTAATTTGACAACGGGTTACATAATAGCCTTTGTTTTCAAAACTAGTGAACCGTATCAGACCAAAATTGGACAGGATGTACCAAACTAGTTTGTCATTCAGAATCTGTTATAAAATTTGAATAATTCTCAGTAATTTTGAAATTATAGTACTAATTAACTGCGAGGATTGCATTTATTTTGGGACACCCTGTAGAGCATCTCGAGCTGTTCGTTTTGAGCTTTACCATTTACAGGTATAGTTTACTAGCCAATTGTAACTGTGCCAAAAAAGAACTCTATAAAATAAATGACCCATAATTGCTTGAAAATGTAACCTCGTATAACTTGCTTTACAGCCAAATGCCAAGACGACGATTTTGTTTGCCCTATGAATATTGGTCTAATGTGTCTTTACGCAAATCAGAAGTGTGACGGTCGTGTTTTATGTACCGATGAAAGTGATGAACTTGACTGCGGTAAGTTGGAAAAGTTTAAATAATACACGCTCATTGCGGTGTCCGTGCTCCTTCAAAGCCTGCGGAAGTCTTAAAAGCAATATGCGTGATATCTTGTCAACTTTTATGGACTTGGAGGTAAAGTACTATTAAGATATCGATCGATTGGTGGAATCGCGGAATGTGTAAGAAATAATTCATTATATTGATGTGCCGATATTTCGAGTAAACCGCTTTAGCGATATTTCGATATATGGTGATTACTAAAATATTTGTGTTCCTACTTAGGGAGGGGTCATTATTTACGCCAGGGGGAATGGAGGATTGTAGGGGGGAACCCGAAAAATGTTTGTAAGAGAGAGGGGGGAACGTGAAATTTTTCATCAACGCGAGAGGGGGGAACGTGAACTTTTAAATGGGAAAATCAGCATGATCAAGGGGGGAACGTGAAATTTTTGAACGGAAGCGAGGGGGGAACGCGAAATTTTTTGCCGAAAAAAAGTTGAAATTCTCCATTCCCCTGGCATAAATAATGACCGCTCCCTTAGAAAAAAGCCAATTTTATTACCTGTATAGTAGGGTTATAAACGAGAATCCCATTCTAGAAGTTTGGGGAAGAAGGTGTGAAGATGTTTTTTTATAGTTTGAAGGATGCTGAATCAGAATTTTTGGGTCCAACCTCTGGGAAATGTGGGGAACTTTGTAAAATAAGGGGGTAAAATTAGTACAGGCGTCATTTTGAAATCACGTCAAATTGTGTTTAAATGTACACCAATGTATTTATCTCATTATAAGGATTAAAAAAGATGAAAAAAAAAATCAATAATGGCAAAGTCTCCATGGTATAAATAAAATATTCTATGGGAACTTTCAAAAACGCAAACCGGATACATCCTCTTGGGGCGGTATACGTTGGTGACTTTGAATCTTTCAATGGAAACTTCATGGGCCAAGATACATCTTACAAATTGACTGTGAACATGGGGAACAAATATTTCAGTGAACACATGGCCTACCCGATAAATGTATATTCCTTTATAAAACAAGCAACTTGTTAAACATTGAAATGGTTGCAAGTTCGGGTGTTTCATAGTGACAGTACGATAAATGAAACGCGATAATAGTTTGGAAGAGGTGGGACATTCCTTACGATTTTATGATATTAAATTTAGGTATACTAGTTCTGATATTTTTGTATACTCTCGGAATTGTTACATAGAGAGATCGCCTTTTCTGGTGTTTTATGATTCTTTTGTAATTTGAGGTCGATTCCATGTTCATCAATCAATCAAATTGACTGTGTTCATTTTATGAAACAGTGAAATACAAAAATGCAAATTATAGTACAAGTATAAGTTAATTTTACATTGGAAATCAAGATCATACAGCCATATTACTCGTGGTACATTCAATGTAGTCGCTTGCAAACGATCTGTTTTGTCAGTTATTTTAGGATCAAATGGATATCTGGCTTTTGCTGGTAGTGGAAGGTCAATTTCAATTTCCATTTTTTTCATATAGTATCACATTGCAAAGAAAAATCAATTAGCCGGATCAGAGGCTTAAATTTAATTTCGGAATTGGGAATGAATGCGGCTATTGTTAAGTGTGTCATTCCTTTCAGGGATTATACGAATTTGTACACAACTAAAAAAATTGCGGGTAGGCTTATTGCTTATTATTAAAACTGGCTGGTAAAATAAATTAAGGCCACTGACTGGTCTAAGAGTTTCATAACTCGTTTAATATTCTTTGATGGAAAATTAAATGTCATGACCACATTGTCCATCTGATGGAGACTTATCCTTAGTGTAGTTTCCCATTGTATCCTTAAATCCATCGCTTACAAAAATGCCCAGAGAAAAATATTGGTAAGACCGGTACGATTGAAAAATCATAATAATAATAAAATATTTTTTACCACTTTTATGGAATGCTTCTTACAGTGTGAGTTATTTAATATCTAGGTTGTATATCCCCACACTCTTGATTGATCAGTTTCTCCGAACATATCACGATGAACCAGTCCACAATTAACCTTTACGAACTGTGTTCTTAGCCTGAAAGGAATGGGTTTTTAACAGGAATTCAGGATCTTGTTACAATTTTGTTCACATCAGTCAGTTTTCATTTTTGGATCTCTCGTCATCGAAATGTACAATAGTACTGTTATATATCAATCAACACTAATATCGAAGTAGCCCCCTCTGCGAATAGTGTGTAAGATTCTCGCGCTACGGTCTAAATGGGTTGTTTACGATGTCAATGGGCAGATCGTCCCACTCATTATTTGAGCCTGCCTACCTCCTGTAGAGTGGAGGAAGATTGTGCCCTGTCATTGATGACTGCGGCCTAAGGCACCGAGGCATGCTCGATATGTGTTCTATCAGGGGAGGCAACATGGCCCATGGTATCTGCCCAACCCCTTGCCCAAGAGTGTCCACTATAGCGGCCCTGTGCCGCGTTCCGAGGGAAGCAGTGACCTTGGCTTGTTTGTACCCTTCCCGACCCCCGCGGATGTTATAGCGTCTTCGGCGATTGACAATGCCGTTGGACGAGGCATAGCTAGGAAACCTTTGTGTCGTTTTCTAATAGATACTGAAGCGTTCAGAGAAATATCTTTTAAGATTGGTCTTAAAACACATATTCCAACTTTATGAGCAATGTGATTTTAAGTAACTTTTTATAATTAATATCTTAATATAGTAAATTTACTTTTATCATAAAAGTACTTTCACTCAAACTTAAGGCTCCTTGAAACATTAGATATTCCACCCGTCTGATCCGAAGGATTTCTCTTTTGAGATTTGATACTCTAAATTTATTTGAGGTCCACCTTCTTGCAATGTCCAAAATGCCGTCGCTGGCCAGTATAAAGTCAGTATCTTTGTTTATTTAACATACATTTATAACAGGTTCGTGTGGTCCGAAAAATATCTACTTGGACCATGAAGGAGTAGAAACCAACTTCACATCGCCTCAATTTCCTTCTGATATCCTCCAACCTTTGAATTCAGTGGATTATAATTTCATTGAAGATTGGTTTGGTCGTTCGTGTCAAAACATTTGACACCGAAAAACCACATGACTTTCTTAAGTTAGGAAACGGAGAGGAATTTGAGAAAAGCGAAACTGTTAAAATAAGTGGTGGAACTAAAATTAGCACCATAATATCGTCTGAATCTACTTTCTGGCTTACTATGAAGACTGATAAAACCCAAAATAAGGAAGGATTCCGACTTGAATTTCAACCCGTGCATTCTGGAGGCAACTTAGGTAAGTATGTTATACCTTTAATTAATTAGGTTAATGGAAACGAGGTGTTGGTGACCTGATAGCAAAGATGTAATTACTCTGTAATTTTATGCAAATATATTTCAAATTCTCAATCATTACACGTCGACTGATCATCACTTTTTAATAGTACGTGTATGTGCAATATTATGAATACACTTCGAGGGACCGGCACTGCATTCATTAAGTACATAAAAGTAGCCTGTTTCATGCTCGTTCAATGTCTGTGTAAGCAATAACGTTGATTTCCTTTCTTACTGAAAATACCATGATGATAGAAAGGCACACCGGGGGACTCCCATTTTGGAGTGACACATATGTAAGGCTGTTAAGACACCAATTTTCAGCATAGTTGTCACCCAAAGTCCCATTCAAAAAATCACCAAATGACCACATATGTTTTGAAAATTTTACCACTGTCACCCAAATACCCCTATTTTTTTTTTTTGGGGGGGGGGGGAATTTTGAAAAGGTTCACCCCCAAACCTCTATTTTTTAGAAAATTTTGTAAAAATGTAACCCCAAGACCCCATTTTTGGAAAATGTTCCAACACACCACGTATACTTCCCACAGACGCACATACAGAAAACGTGCTACTTTTTGGTGTAAATATGAGTCAACAAACACGTATGAACTGTTTTTAGTTACAATGATCCTGGGTTATGGAGATTCTTAAAATGTAATCTTACGGAATAAAGCCCAACATAATGGTGAGATTTCTTCCGTAAAAATTTTTCATGTGTAAATACATATACACAAACTCAACCCCCACACATACACAGACATCTTATCTGTAATAATACGTATACTTCATCTATATATTGTTTGGGATTCAATTATCGAAAGCAGTAGTATCTCATACGTAACCCTTGCAAATCTAATATAATCAATATAATCCTTCTTAACGAATTTCCATGCAACGTCACGACTATGTTATTAACTATTGTAGTATACTTTGCGTTATATTTTATCGTTATTATATTTATTGCTTTATTTCCAGATCTTTGCGAACCAAAAGACTTCCGCTGTGGATCAGGAATCTGTGTAACAAAAGATGCTAAATGTAACGGCTTTGCTGATTGCCCTGAAGGAGAAGAAGAAAACCACTGTGGTTTGTTCTTAATTAAAAAAATAACCTTAAGTGCATCTCATACTATTAAAATATTTAAAACGACAGTGCCATAATTGGCGTATTGGCCTCGTAGAGTATGGTGTGGTATGTCAATGAAACAGTTCCCGTAGGATTTTTGTGCTAAAATTGATTTTCTTGCTGTTTTTCATTCAATAGGGATCAGACTGTCAGAAAATGATGGGGTGCAAATTTTCGGACTGCTGCCCCTTTCTTCAATGGGGAAATGTTACTACAAGAAAAATAAATAAAATCGAGTCAAATTGTGTTTTAATGTACATTAACACGTTCGATTCCTTATAAGGATTAGAAAAGGTATATATATGCTTAGGTTCCGACCTTTAGTTAAAGCGTTATAGCCCCATAATGGTCTTCCTGGGGTAAAATTTAGCCAATGCTCAGATTTTGTTGAAACTGGTAATAAGTTGTTTGTATTGTCTCACAGGATCCAACAATGTATTATTTTGCAGTGTGCGACATTTGGTTGGCTAATTGCATAGCAAAATTTAGCAAGGGTCTATATGGTCTATGGGGTCACCAAAATTTTCCCTGGATGTCGCAATGGTGATATCACCAAATCAGTTAAAATGCATTTTCTGTTTCAGTATGACACAAGGAATCATTTGACACCACTTTCAACAACATCGGAGCATTTACACCAAGAGTGACCTTGGACCATTAAGGGGGCTATACCGCTTTAACTAAGGTTGGAACCTAGGCGAATATATACTTTTTCCTCATCCTTATGAGGAGACAAATGCGTTAGTATACATTAAAACACACTTTAAAATTTTGAAATTTTTCCTGTACTAACATCCCCCCTTGAAGAAGGGTGCATCTGTCCGAAAATATGCACCCCATCATTTTCTGACAGTTTAGGCCCTATTGAAACCCAAACAGCAACAAAATTAATTTTAGCATGAAAATCCTACGGGAATACACACCAAACCACACTATAGTGAGCTTTCATTCCGTATAGAAAGTGTTTGGAACGATTATAAGTCAGCTTATTCTGCGCCATGAGACTAGCCTTTAATGTAACTTATATTGCACTAGTAGTCCAATAATTTATGACTTGACTCAACAAATTGTTAATATATATAAGTGCTATTATATACTTCATTAATAAAAATGAGCTTGTTAATTGGTTAAACGTCTCTCACGTGATTTGTAATAATTTCAATCTTTTGATGAAGACGTGTTCGGGTCCGTAAACAGTACCTCCTTGCCGTAAATAGTACTCCAAGCCGTAAATAGTATCTGACTTGTGATATTGCGCATGCGCGTGACACAGCGAGAGATACTCTTTACTGACGTAAATAGTACTTGGGGTTCTGAACTTCGCTGTTGTCTAAAGGCGACCTTGCATTGAGTATTGAAAGACGAAAATTATGGAAATTTATTAATGAAGTATATAAAACAAATATACATATATACTGCCTTTATTCAAGCCGCTGGCTTAAAACTATGGTTCCTCGGTAACCTCAATCAGGTCTACTATTTTCCTTTTGGGCTGCGCTCCTCAGGAAAATAGTAGGGACTACTCGATGTCACCTCGGGCTCAAACTTTTAACCAGACCCTCTTATGGCAGTATATTTGTATAATATACTGTGAAAATGTCCAAAATAATGCATTTAAAGTTTTCCAAAATCAACCTATTGTGGAACATTTTGTACATGTGTAAAACTTAGAATTGTTAAAATATATATAAAAGATGAGCCAATTTATCGGGCCACTCATTCCATTGTCTATGATGTATAGTTTGTTTCAAGTTATATAGATACTGAATGTAGATTTACGTTTATACTCGAAGCTTACATTCACTGCCCTGGATCATACTTGTGTGACACCGTTCCTGACGTGGATATACCACGTAAGTGTGTGACGCAGGACGAAGTTTGTGATGGCGTGATTGGATGCCCTGGAGGTGACGACGAAATGGAATGTGGTATGACTACCGGAAACTGTAACACTAAAGTCCTTTAAAAAGAAACCTATCGCTTTCGATGATGATAGTATACAAATATTGACTGCTATGAAGGTCATGGTTAAACTATGGCCCAAGGTGATCTTGAAACCATAATATGCCCCGAGGCGTATGCTCCGAATAAAAGCAGTCAAATATTTGTTTTATATACCGAATATAGATTCTTGGTATCGATTGGTAAAAGAACTTCTAAGCCAGGATTCTAACACAGGCCCAGGGCCTATATCACATGATCATGGATGTAAATTGTTTTTTCTGAACAAATTAGCTTTGCAGATAGATAATTTGGATCCAAAACACACAAGGGGAGCTATTTGAAGCTGATTTTTGAGTTTGATGCTAGATTAAACTTGATTTTCAGTATTTAACCCTATATTTGTTGGAGGGACCCCAACGACAGATCGCCTTTGGCTATCCTGTCATTGGGGTCCCTTGCCGGATCGCCATGGCATGGGCATGGCATGCATGCATGGTTTAACATTTTGTGTAACTTGGGGTGGCAAGATTAACAATCAACTTCTTGTGTTGATGAGTGATGTTGGAAGTCTAAAACTGATCGCCGTAATCGACTTCTTGTCCAATTTTTGTCGGCCAGATGTCGGACATTTTCCTTGCATTTAATAATTTCATTGACTCATGATCGGCAGGCTCGATTCGGCAGTTTTTACATGGCCTGCAGATGGTCGCGTCATCGATGTCAAATTATAATCCTGGAATTCTTCACGGTGTACTTTACCTGCCGTTTGGTATTAGCCCCTTGAGCTGTCTACTCTGATTCCTTGCCATCTCATCACCATCTCAAAGCATGGTCTATGCTGCATTCAGCATTTCAACAGTAGAGTAAACAAAAAGACGATTGGGGCTGCTTATATTCATCTCACACCAGCTTCAATATGTACCTATATACGAATGAATAGTTCGTACGACAGTCCTTTACGCTGGGAAGATGTGCTCTTCCAGGGCATAGTTCATTTTTGGTTCAATTTTTGAAGCAAGTTTAATTTATGCCTCCACTTTTAACCAATCAGATGACAGGGATCTATATATGAGGTATATAATACTTAATATGTTGGTGTAAATACTTGAGATCAAAGGAAACCCGCTTGTATATATGTCAGGCATCAACCATACTCATGCATCAACCTTTAATTTTGAAATACATCCAAAGACCCCTATTTTTGCAGTACCTGTCACCGAATGCCCCTTGGTTTGGAAACACCAGCCTTACACCCATATCCATTTCACATGTGAGTGCCCCCCACACACGGGCACTTTCACACTGTACATTGGCCAATTTGCCCCAATTTCCAAGAAATAAGCCTGTCCCCTGTTACTCACTCATTCACAAAATATCTCGTAAAAGCGTTAGTATTTCATTTTGTTTAATTTATACAGTCTGTCCTGGGTTATTTCTTGGTAAAAGAGTAAGTGAACAAGCATTTCAATATGTGGAACATTGTGGGTAGTTTATCAATCAAATAGATCCTAATATTTTAACCACAGCTCATTGCACCGAGATTACAAAATTCAAACTTACAGGAAACAAGTTTTAAAACAACGCTTGAGGTTATCTGGGCATTGTACACATAATAGTACTCTCAAGACCATGGGCCAGATCATCCATTATATGTCAATGAACTGAGACGTTATCCACTGTGATGGGTGGGCTGTCATCCAATCAAAAGTATTGTTTCTAGCTGCTTTGGAAATGTAAATGAATTTACTAGTAGGCATATATCATGTCCTTAATTCTTAAAAATAATGGGAACCAGAGGACTTAGTACTGCTACATGAGACAACCGCCCAACTCTGTGCATGACTGTGATATTCTGCCAATCATTTGCTTGCTGCACATGCTAGGTTAACTTGCAATTTTGTGGCTTTTATCCACTCTGACTTTATACCATCTTCGATGGAAAAAACACTCATATAAAGTACACAACATATACAACTCTACATTTATCAAAGTAATATCAAAGTATATTGTAGTATATGTTGCCTTTTACGAAGTTTATTCGGCAGTGATATAACAGGATTCAATCTAAAAACACTCATAATTAATATTTTTAACAGGTACAATTAAACTGCCTGCAATTAATAAAAAAGTATGTAAGAACAGCAGGCAAGTTCATTTTAGCATTCTTTTCTGCCTCTGTGTCTATAAAACTCTGGTCCGTTCGTAGGTGTCCTGTCTGTCTGCCTGCCTGCCTGTCTGGCTGTCTGTCTGCCTGCCTGCCTGCCCTCCGTTGTCAATGACATTTCGAGGCTCTATTTTTATTTTCCACAAAGAATAACAGCAATTGGAATGTAAGTAATGTAAGTGAAGAATAACATATATAATACAATTGTCAATAACATCTCTTTGATATTTGTGTTGCAGATGAGAAGAAATGCAATACAGCGATCTGTAAGTGTGGCTTTATAGGGAACAACTTGATCGTATCTTGTATCAACGGATGGCCTATTGAAATTATATCAACCATGGCACGAATAACAAATACAGTGTAAGTCAATTCACCATAATCCTACCATGTTTAAATAACTTTTGTGTAATGATATCTGGAAAGAAAATCGAAAGATTTTAAATTATATGTACAGTTATTCATTTCATTACAGCAAATTATCCGGTGGAGTTCACGGTATGCTACATCCTGGAATGTTTAAAGTCTTGTCTTATCTAGAAACTCTGTGAGTAGCGGATGTTTAAAAATACGCCTTTTCAAAACACAAATCAGAGGTTTCCCAGCGGGTACAGTCGTTTAGAGCGACGTCGAAACGACGTTGGCACGTCGAAAACAGGTCGACGGTTTTTATAAATTTACGTCGAAAATGCAAATTGAATCGACGTTTTAAGAACGACGTCAAATCGATTTGCATTTTCGACATAAATAGTGTGTAAATTTCTAAAACTCTCGACGTCTTTTCGACGTTCCAGCGTCGATTGCCCACTGGGTTATTTCATTTAAAGGACTATAGATAAACGTGTGCAGAATCTGCACATGCATCTGTAATACACGGTTCCCAAAAGATAAGTTCCCCTAAAATTCAAGGACATTCCGTTGCATAACTTCGCTTAGAACTGGATGATTGGAAAATTTTAAAAAGTTTTGAAGAGAAAAAACATTTGGCTCTACTCCAAAAGTCGTTGCTTTTCAAAAACACCTTTAGCATCAACACACACTCCATTTTTCCAAAAATGATGCTGTCAGAAAAAGTGGCACTTTAACGTATTCAAAGGTCTAAAGTAAGAAATTAACAATTTACAACAACGATTTCATTTCCATATTTACCAAGTTGCGATCTGAGGTAAATAAGCTTAAGACATTGACGCATGGGCAAACAAATAAACAAACAAGACAATATGCAGGAAAATGAAGAATGAGATGCGAGCTTTACATTCATCAATATCAAATAGTCATTTTTCTTTGCATATTGCTCTTTTTATGAAAGAAAGAGGTAATGTTTGAAATGCCTGTTTTTAAATCAAAATAAGCTTAATTGTTTTGTCATTCAGGGTGAGACTCAATAGTCAATGTTTCCTTCATCTGCACTGATGACATCATTGTAGTGTTTACACATGCTGTTTACCAATTTTCTGATATTCTGTTGATGAATGTGGTTCCATGCTCGCTGGATAATTCCACCACGTTGAGCCAGTGTAGCGTTCTCCTTTATGTGTCGATCTGCTTCACATTTCCACTAATGTTGCTTACGCAAATCTCATCTCATTGTTTGTTTGTCTGCATATTTGTCTTGTTTGCTCATCTGTTTGCCTATGCGTTCATGTTTTAAGCTTATTTACTTCAGACCACAATGAATATAAAGAAAGGAAATGAAATCGTTGTTATAAATTGGTAATTTCTTGACTTTGGATCTTTGAATATGGTAAAGTGCCATTTTCTGACAACATCATTTTTGGAAAAAGGGAGTGTGTGTTGATGCCAAAAGTTTTTTGAAAGCAACGACTTTTGTGGCAGAGCCAAATGTTTCCTCTCTTCAAAACTTTTTTGCAATTTTCTAAACATCAAGTTCTAAGTGAAGTTATGCAATGAAATGTCCTCGAATTTTCGGGAGGAACTTATTTTTGGGAACCCCTTAGTTTATAACACATAAACGCCATTTGAACAAACAATGTTCTTTTATAGCATTTAAACGGATGTTTTTATTATCATATTTTAATTGTTTCAGTTTTTACAGTATGACTAATTTCCTAAATGCGACAACTTTATTTATAAATCATTTTAAGAGAAAGAAATCAACAACCAGTACTCTATTGTTTTACAAGCGGACGCTTTGATTCATGTGCAGAGGGCTTTGTGTTCAAGAAAAAAATACGCCTAGTGTCAACACTACCAAAACAAGTGTTAATATCTAAACGTTAAATAGTGTGTATTTAGCAACACTTAAACATTTTATCTACTTGGAAATCCTAATAATGTTTATGATTCGGTATCAATATATAATTGCTGATGAGAGTACAAACTCCCAAGTTGATGAAATTCTGTAGCTTCTTATCAGAACGTGTATAATAATATAAACACTTACTTTTGCAGTCAACATGTCGACCAGCATGACTTAGTTAAATTTTAACACCATTGATACGTGACCTTTTGAACTCTAAATTAGGGTTTCGGCGATTTATTTATAGTACAGTTGGTAATTATTCTTGCGCATGATTTTTGTTTTTTCTGTGTATTTCAGGTCACTCGATGATAACAATATCCAAGCACTAGACATAGGTCTTTTCGATGGACTTTCTATATTGACTTGGCTGTGAGTGTTATAAGAAATCGTTCTTTGTTTTCATCGTTTACATGGCCATTGTCTGAAACAGACATAACATTTACGGTGTATTACATGTTATAACAGGGTGAGTCAAAAAGATTTACACTCGTTTTGTTTGAATTTTTCTACAGCAGTAAAAAATCTACCAAAGATACCGATTATGACATATAAAACTAGATTATTTCACCTACTAGAGAAATTTCGGTTTTTGAACTTTGCATTGCGAAGTTATGTTAACTTAAAATAGGTACCCATTTTTCACTTTGTCCACGGAATCACTGTTGTGGAATTTGGCCAAAGAGACTTTAAATGACTCTACACAAGTACATCATGACATTCTTTGCTTGCTTTAATACCTTTGTGTAAACCTTCAAGCTTCATCAAGAAAAATGTCAAACTATTTCATTGTTCTGAAAACAATAACAAATTATGGAATTTTACACCCAAATTTTTAAGCATTACTTCAATAAATGTTCGAAATTGTTCACATTTCGCGGAAACCGGTTGACCCACATTTTTCACTGACTCCTTCATAACCTGGTGGGGAGGGGCTACTTTGGGGAATCAATATTTGAACATTACACACATTCAACGTCCATCTGGCTTTCCCTTTGCATCTCAATCCTTTCCTCTATCCTTCCCTCTCTTTTCTTTACTTTGCTTCCCTCTCTTTTCTGTTTGTCCTTTTCCCACTTTGTCCTTTTCCCACTTTCCTGCTTACCGCTAGCTTAATAGGTTATTTCCTGGTCAGGCCCAAAGGGGGAGGGGACAGTGCGTCCCCTCTCCCCTGCCCCTGTTACGCTACTGTCATTGATTATTGTTAAGAAATATTATCAACAACAGTTGTTACGGATTAGGTAATGGTTACTTTAGAACAAAATACAAAGTTATTAAGCATTTAGATGACAGTAACTCAATGGCTTTGCTGCTGTGGACGTAACGAATTGTACAACCGTGGTCAATGTGGTTTTTGGCGATTTTCCGTTAATTTACAATATCTGCAATATGCGAAAAGGTAAACTTTAGATTTTTTACCTATGGCAGTGAATATAATGAGCTATTGTTTTCATGTATAATAATCAATTTCTAAATTTGTTAAATATTTTTAATATTTTTCTGAAATCGAGTTTAAATCTTTTTGACTCACCCTGTATGTTTAAACAGCACCAGTACTGACCCAATAAAAAGTAGGTGTACCATATTTTGGAATCAGTTTAAAGATTTATACGCCTTGAAGAACTGTTCCCTTGAAGTAAGCATAAATAAGATAGTATGAGTTTGGTACAGTGAAGAATACAATTTAATAAACGTTTTAATAATTTTGGCATCATATTCGGTTTATAAATCAAGAATGATATAAAATGAAAAACAACGCTTTATTCCTATTTTCTACTTGTTTCAATTACAGATTCAAAATTTAATGCAACTGCACGAAAATTCGAAGAAACGATTATTTAAAATACATGTAAAGTTGAATAAGTGAATATACTCAAAACTGATTTGAACTGTTGAAGTAATGTGTGAATATACATGTATGTTGTTGATAGTGTGAAATGTTATGGAAAGATGAAGATAAAAAAAAGACAAAGTAGGTGCACTAAGCCGCAGGTGCTAAAAGCCTACGCTCTTTGCAATTACATTTATTTACGATAGGAAAGAGTTCCATATGTACCTCTCTTTTAAAATTTTACAGGAAACAAATTCTTTTTATTTATGGCCTACACTAACAAGAAAATCCTAACCCTCATGCCTAAAATGGAACAGAATTTGTTATATGTAGATCTTTGAAGGGGATACATATGGAACTCTAGCCTTACGATATGTTATACAAGATTTTGCAAGTACATGGTGAGTCAAAAAAACTTGACCCTGATTGTATCCGCCATTTGTAATTTTGTGGTAAACTATATCTAACATATTTGGTATCAACTGAAAGCTTAGTTCATTATCTTTAATTTGCCTCAAAGATCATTCACATCGGTTGAGTATAGACCGAGATACAGTTGTTTGAATCAAGAAGTCTGTTTGCGCTCTGTCCACGGATTCACATTAAAATTAATGGCGTTCGAGAAGCAAATCAGTGTCCAGAAGAAAAGCGGACCATTTATTGACTGCAGAATAAATGTGGCGCTATTTAACCCCACAAAATTCAGTCACAATTTTCTTAACATTTCTACGTCCTCATCACTCATAAAAATCATTTGAAAAATAAATTAACTCAGTTGATACATGTAAATAACCTTAAAACTTTTGAGGTTTAAAGTATTGAAAAAAAGTGTTTCTTATAAAACTTAACATTTTCACTGGCTTACACCTTTAAGATACCACTTTATTTGACATAAACATAGACATACCCTTATCATCATTCTGGGGAGTCATCTGCTTAGTTGTCCGCCTTGCATTCAAATGGGGATCCGTGGATAGGGGTAAAAGCTGACTACTTGATTCAAAAGAATGTAGCTCGGCCTATACTTATCCGATTGGAATTATCATTGCAGCAAATTAAAGATAATGAAATAAGCTTTCCGATGATACCACATATGTTAGATATATGTTATTTACAAATTCAAAATGGCGAACACAATCATGGTCAAGTTTTTTTTACTCACCCTGTAGGTAAGGTACTGTAAAATTGATTTTTTTTTTGGTGTATTTTTTTGTATCGTTAAGAAATGGTTTTATAATGTGCCAAGACGCATTGACAATAAAACTGCAGTATTATACCGTAAAAATAAAAGGATCACATGTAAAATGTACTCAATATCGTTAATCTAAAGATAATGTAATGTACCGGTTTTATGTGCTACTTATACGGAAATATACAAGTTTTAAATTGTTTTACACTCATTCGTGAGGCAAAAGGTTGGCAATGTAATTGCCATATATTTTAGGGTATTTTTATAATATATCTCCATTCCTGTATGACATTGCTAAACCCTCTGGGCCCCGCTTAGAGTTTAATATGTTCATTGTACCAGATCTACATCTGACTAAACTTGGTGTGTCGGTAGTGGTGGATACAAGTAATACCCATGCATTGTGTCTTTAGTATTTGTGCATATTAATGAGCTCATTTGCATATTTTCTCTGATTGTTTCATTCCTACAAAGGGGACTTCTATCAGATCCTAATGTCTCAAAAGCTTATGACCCCTGACGATATATTCTCCTGGTCAAACACCCTGCTGTCTTAGAACATTTTTAAAGCAATAAGGGACAGAACTTATTGTCTGTGTCTGCTCATATTGATAATAAACTTTCTTCTTGGACATGTTTTTCGATATTTCCTTAAAATGAATCAAGTGGAATTTCTTTACAGATATTATCTGTAAGGAATACAGGGGCGTAACAGGGGTCACTTGTCAGAGGGGGCAAATTCCCGGTTTTGAGGCAGATTTTTCCGGTTGGAGGTGGTTTTGAAGCAGATTTTGCTGCTTGGAGGTTCTTCTTCTTAGCGTGTCCACAAGTCATTAGTAATGGCTTGTGGTGGTGTCAGGGTTTATTCAACTGAATAAGCTGATCCGGTGCCGCGTGTATCTATGATACGGACGCTCCTAACATGGCCCGCTTTTGAGACTGGGGCGGATTGGGAACAGTCAGGGGTTTACATCCTGCTCTTATTCGACACTGACTGCGATGTACATGTTGTGACTGTCTGTGCACGGGACCTACGGCTTAACGTCCCCTCCGAAGGATGGGATGCTTTCATGATTCATTTGCCCAATTCCAAGTGAACCATGGAGGAGAGCGGTATTCTGTATTTAATCAATAGCTCGTATACAGATTAAATCCAGTACGGAGCACCCGAATAAAACCCAGCAAGTGACCCCACCGGGATTCGAACCCGGGATTTTTGGTAAATTTGCGCCATAGGCAAGCACCCTAACCGCTAGGCCACGCTCATGCTTGGAGGTGAAATTGTCCCGGTGAGCAGACCAAAAAGGGTTAATTTAGCATGATTTTCAAAGCGTTTTTCCTTCCCGGTCAAAGCTCTCTGGGGCCTTCCTCCTGCCCCCTCCCTTTGTGTAGCCTGTTACGCTACTGACAGATGACGTGATCTCAGAATGGCGTTCAGAGATTAAACCTTTTCCCCAAGTTGAGATTTCTACGTACGCATGCTTATAAATATTACTTCCATTCCGTCATTGTGTTTAAAGATTTGGAATGCCAATGGATAAAATAAATAAATAAACATTGCTATATTCTTATATAGCTATATTAGGGGTTCCCAAAATAAGTTTCCCCTAAAATTCAAGGACATTTCGTTGCATAACTTCACTTAAACTGGATGTTTAGAAAATGTTTGAAGAGGTTTGAAGAGGGGAAACATTGTGTCAACAAGGTATAACAATTATGGTTTGCAAATGACTATTTTGCTTTTTTTTCATATCTGTTAGATTTGCTACTGTTTTCAAAATTGTTATTTCCTTATAAAATTTGAGCTTTTTACATATTACATTCGCTTATAATACAGCGATCTATCTGAAAATAACATATCTACGCTGGGAGAATGAGTTTCGATGGCATGCCCAAATTGCAACAATTGTGAGTAATTTCTTTCGGCTATATTTCATTAAACTTCGATTCAATAATAAAATACATGATAATGGGGGTTAAAATACTGAACCTTTAAATGTATGGTAAATGGTAGTGTTGTGTTTATTTGAAATAGGAAAAAAATTAATTAAACAGAGTTAAATAATTATTTGATATTAATACACTTGGAATTTTAATTCCCAATTAAAAAATTGAATCGTTTTATATTTACTTGAGTATTATTGCATGTCCAAGAAATTCACTCTCGACAGGATTGCAGTAATGGTATATTATCACTGGAAAAAACTCTGTAAGTTAAAAATTAGATGTGTCTTCTTGTCAGTTGGTTGGCAAGTTTGTCGTTATATCGTTGGCCGCGTCACATAGTGACATATACGACATTTTGGACTTATAGTTGTTTTTGTACACTCTACAAATCCACCAATTCAAACCTCGGAAGTGGTTAATAGTAAAATATTAATTAATAAATTAGACGTCTTTGCCAAAACGTATATGTCCGAAAACAACGAACCCGTATTGTCGAAAATCATTTCGGTGCAGGCCCATGCATAGTATCTTCATTTTGATATATTCGCCGTTTCACATATGACGTATTTGTGCGACGATTTTTTGAGTTCACGGTAGATTTGCTATTTGTCTTTCACCATGTGGAAAGATTTGCGCAACCGTAATAATGAGTATGACGTAGTTATAACATCTCATTTTTCTAAATAAATGGAAGTGGATGTAACTTATTTTCCGAATTTCCCGGTTTAATTGAAATGTGAAATACAGTATAGGGCAATTAAAAATCGCAAAAATCTTCAAAGCCATTTTTCTCGGATTGAATTTGGCAATTACTTCAGTATTGACGCGGACCACGATGTATCTGCGGTCCTGCGTTAGAGATCTGCTGTCCTATACGAATATTTCACTTCTCTTCTTTAAGTTAATATAAAACCGGCACACTGGATCTCGGCATATTTGTCGATCAGTAATGTGCCAAAGTCAGACCATTTGGAAGTTGGCGAAATGAACATGTGTTGCCTATGTCTTGCTCGTTTCAATTTAACACTCGCTTGTAAAAAGCGTGCAAAAATGGCTGTAATAGAGTGCCCGAAGACGCAAAACCCCCAAACCAAAAGTTGAGTTTTGGATTTTTCAATGGCACTGTGCGGTACAACGCAATATACGAGTGTATTGATTTTACACAAAGAGGTTTTTCTGACTGAATGAGCGAGAGAGAAGTTACTTGCAATATGATGTGGTGCGTGTTCGTGTCCCAGTACACTGCAATGATCATTGAAAAATCCCAACACTGCAACTTTGGGTTTAGGGGTTGGGTCTTCGGGAATTTCTATATCAGCCATTTCTGCACGCTTTGTTACAAGCCATGTTGTATTAAATGAAAGAGCACGACATAGGCAACAAAATGTCTATTTCGACACTCAAAAATGTTTGACCTTTGGCACAATACTGACCAAAACCATGGCCGAGATACTTTTGTGCCAGGTGTAGTTCCTTTTTAAAAAAAAAAAAAAATTCTAATTTTCCTCGCTTTTGGAAGTCCACTTTTAATAATCAAGTAATGACGGTCACCAATTGCTTGCTTCAATTGCATATATCAAAACAATCATCATGGTAGTAATCAATGTTAATGTGTAGATGGGGTTATGATTATTTTTAATGCATTTTTTGATTGGGTGATTTGAAGAAACGTGAAGACCCCGTCATCGAGCCAAACGTTTCGAGGTCTGCGGAATTACAGAAGCTGTAAGTTATTCCTGAACTTTCTTACTTTCGGTAAATACTAATATTTGATAAGCATTCAAATTTCAGAAATAATGATGATATATACCATAATTAAAAATTACATTCAATCTATTGGGTATATAGTTTGCCTTATTTGCCTACTTTTATTATTCAACTTTAAGTATGCCATTGATATTTAAAAGGATTCATATTCTTCCGGTACGTAGATGACCACCATGTCTGCTGCCACTTTAGTGATTTAGTCGACTGTGTCACCCTTGAACCACAGCCACCATTATTTATGTGTGGAGTCGATGCAAATTCAGTCCCCTCGTATCCATGTGGGTACTCGGTATAAGTGCTTTGATCGGAAATATTTATGTAATTATTGTGTCGAGGTTCGAGAGGAAACCACTAGTCTTATCATGCCAAAGCAAAGGTTTCTTGTGGCAAATCTTCTGTTTCTGATTGTCAGATGGGTGTGTACATGCTTATTTCTGCATCTGTCGATCTTTATACGGGGATTAATATTTCTTATATTCCGATCAGTGGCGGTCCTCAGTTTTGTGTAAGGTTTTGCTAGCTTCTTGTCTCTTCTTTCAAGCGAAGCCTCTATTTTCTTTACTCCCTATGATGTCTGTGGACCGTTCCTTTGCATTGTGTTTTCCATTGTCCAAGTTAGATACAGGAAAATCAACGAAAGTTTGTACTGCCAATCGTATTGGTAACTGCTCTTACTCTTGGTATTCTTCCCAACATATATGTCAGATCCAGAGTCTGACTTTTATGACTTATCTCGACGTTTTTGTATGGTCTGCCCCTAATTACTCGACCGGCCTTCCTTCATCCATCCATCAGTGATATTGATTGATTGGTTTCTAATCGCGCTTTTGAACTACCTGGCCCAGAATACACCAAACCTGCTGGTTTTTTTCTATCGCTTAGATTCTTGGGATTAAATTTAGTGTGTTTTCTGGTCATTTTTGTTTGTTACACAATCATGTTTTATTATTGTCAAGATGTCAGCGGAACATATTAAATCTGCAACAGAGATGCGATCTCAATACTCGCTATCAAATGGCCGTCCTGTTGGTACTGACTTCAGTGTTGGCTGCCTGTTATTATCATGGGCATTCTTTTTCTCAACGGGTGCGGCGGTTATTCCCTTACAGATGTAATACATGGTCAGTAGTCTTTATAATACCAATCAACGCTTCTCTGAATCCTTATCTGTACACCATTGCGCTTTATTTGTGACATTCGCAAAAAACGTAAATCAGATAATCCTCATCAGCGAAAACAGGTACAAGCGTGAAAAGTGTTCGAGGGAGACAAACATCAAAATGAACGAATGTGTAGGAAATTTACATATAAAAATGTAACGTACGCCGGGAAATAGGAAAAGAAGAAAAGTCCTCAAAATTAAACAGTCAAAATTAGTACGTACGCAGGCAATGTAGAAAACTAAAAAAAGATAATAATTTTTGTATTTGAGGTCGTGCGGCCCAATATCATGCTTAAAATGTGGGATATTCACAGGGAAAGTTTTTTATTTTTATCCCAAGTCGGGATTTTTGTATACACGCGTACACTGCCTTTATCTTTAATTACACCGACTAGCCAATTCACTTGCAGGTTATGTTGCACATCCATGCCATTAACAAAAATCAAAACTATGATTTGATGATTTTTTCGATGTTGCAAGGATCAGCCAAACGCTGGCTTGTCCCTTTAAGAATACGTCTGCAGGGGAAATATACATCACAATTAAATAATATTCAGGGAAAAATACTCAAAATTAAATACGGCACAGCAAAATAAATACCAAAAATTAATTTTGATATATGCTTTGAATTTTAAGTGAAAAAAAAAAAAATATTATGCGCAAATTTCGAAAAACACATATTTCGAAAACAGAATGAAATCTCTTAAAGCGATATGGAGTAAATATTTCTAATGAATTTATGCTATTCCTAAACTTTTATCTCAGCGGTACCTAAAAGATTTGAAATTTTTAAAGCATGTTATACTTTGCGATTCGCTGACGATGGGTCATGTAGGGTCACCCACCATACCTATGGTCACCCTTCTCCATGATCTCTCGTTGGTGCTCAAAGGCGCTAAAAATTATCGCCACAGCTTCTATTGGGGGGGGTTGGGGGGGGGGGGGGGGGACCTCGGTTGGGGGGGGGGTACACCTCAATTATTATTCTACATTATGTAATAACCATTTTGCTGGCATAGGACTACCTTATAGCTGTATATCTCTTACGTCCCAGAGGAATATCTTACAATCACCCGCCAAAAGTGAGGTAGCGTACTTTTTTTGTCAGATCTAGGAGCATTTTTCCGCTAACCCACGCAGGGGTCTTCTCCGTGATTTTTTCAATGGGTTTTGAAGCGATTAAGGTACGTTAGGGATTAGAACAGGTCATTTACCAGGTGAGGGGCGGCCAAGAAATCCCAATTTTAGAACGTCGCCTTTGGTCTCACACGTAAAAAGCCATTCTTGCCTAAAAAATTCGTATTATTTATATGTTGTCAAGGAATATTTTCTTCCAAATCGGTTAGAGTGAGAATCAACTCCACTGTGAGGGAGTTGGATTGTTGGTTCGATTTTTTGTATGAATAACGGACCGGACGAGGTTGTGTGTGGGTCATGTGAATACCCATGACCGATCAACATTAAAGCACCCAATTGGTTTGTGATTTGCACCCTTATTGCTGTAATTTCTTTGAATAGTTTGGTGAGTTGCTAGTTGAATGAGGCCTGGCCGTCCAGCGTGAGTCATTTACCTTCATTTAGAGCATAAAGGTGTAAGTGAGTGTGTAAATAAGTGTGTGTGTGTATGTTTGTGCGTGTGTGTGTGTGCGGCGTGTGTGTGTTATGCATATGCATGTCATGCATACAAAATATGTAACCTTGTGGGAACTTTTCACAAATATTGCAAATGAAGTGCATAATTTAAATTGCCTTGTGAAGAGAAGCCCTCACCACCATTAGTAGTTAAGACTTATACCCCTTAGAAATATTCATGAGATAATAGGCATACGTCTTCCATTGCATTGGTCAAATTGCACAGGACACAGGGATGGATAAATTGAGCTATCAGTGATTGAGCTATTTCCGATCCCATGCGGTATTTTTGTTAACTACTTTCCCTAATATCATCGTACCCAGAGGCAAATTATCTAGGTTACATTTTTTCACGCATTGTAGTTATTATGGTTCTCCTAAATAGAAGGAACTTCCTCCGTTTGTTACAAAACACACAAAATGCCGCTGCGATCAGGTCGGTCAGCGTCTTTGACAGACGACGAAATTGCTGCTTTAATACAAGTATTAGATGCACCAAACACGCGATTTTGTCGTCCGGAAGGCTTGGAACATCTTTTCAGAACAGACGAAACAGGAAGGTCTCTCGCGGAGCCCGCAGTGAGCCCCGCGCGCTGAAGTGCTAAATTGTGCCGACTTGGCCGAGTTGTTGGGTGATTTTTAACGCCGAGGTTAGTAAACGGGATGGCGATTTCTATCACAGAAAACCAGTGGAAAGCTTACTATCAACCCGATATGGTCTCCCCAAGGCACTTTTTCGAAAATACCATTATTTCATAAATATTTAAAAGGTGTAATAAACCAAATACTACATGCTATGTCGCGAGTGAAATAGTTCAACTATTTTTCCCTCGGTGACTGGGCCCCCCGTCCACCCCGCCCAGCAGAGCCCCGCCCCCCCCAACGCATGGCCCCCGCCCCCCCTGCACCCACCCCGGCGCCAACCCCCACTGCAACCACGCCCGGCCTGGCGAACCGAACCCCGCACGCACCCGGTGTGCGTAACATAGTGATAGAGCCCCGGCACGGAAAACCCCCAGAAAAACCACGTAGAAATGGGATAAACGCCAAGGGATCCGTCGGATCATTGAGGGCGGGCCCCCCAGTCCGACGGGGGACGAAGAGACCGAGAAACGCGATAAGAATAGGGAGACGGAATAAAGAATAGAAACGAAGAAGGATGAGGGAGGCATTCCTCCCCCCACCTGGCGTTACCAACAACAACCCCGCCTCCCCCTTCTTTTTACTTTTTTTTCCTTCGGGTGATGGTGGGGCCGGTAGCCATGTCCTCGGGAAAATAGATTGTCACTATTTCCCCGTCCACCCATGGTAGTATTTTATCCTAGCAAACTAAGGCCATTTAACAAAACCCGAACGAGAGCTCCGATTAGAATCATGTGTCATTGTGCATTGGATTGCTAACTACTGTAAAGATTTCTTGTACCGGATGTGTTTTGCCTTTTTTTGAGATAGATATATGAGCTTATTTTGTATTTGACATGCTTTGACCTCTTGATCATCGTCAGCGGCTTACAGAGAAGTTTAAATGTTTTTGTTTCCTGGGCGGTCGCAGAACTTTATTTAATGAATTACCTTTTTAGCTTAATCACAACTTGATTTTGTCCACCGGCCGTGACATGATCTAGACAACATGTGCAAGGAGATTAATTTTCGTCAAGAAACCGTGTGGATCTAACTTCCGTTCTTGAAGTACGATCTCTTAACGCGAGGAGTTTGTAAATTAAAGGTGCTTTCCTATTCCATCACCTTTTGTATTAAGTTTTCACTAATTCCTTGAACAAAGAGTAATTCACAAAATTTGAGTTGATTCTTATCTTGTCGGATTTGGGTGTTTATGACAATTGTTGGTTCCCACGGTCCCATAGGCCACTGTGCTGCAATTTCGGTCCGTTTACGGACAGAAAATACAAATCGCGATTTTTTACAGTACGACCCCCGAATTGTGCACTAAATTCGTCGTAACTTATGTTAACGATTCAGATGATATAAAACTCTCATTTTTTAAGTAGTCGGAGTGACGAGCTGTGGATCCCGAAATGCCCCTTTAATTATATATCGGATGTGGTGAATAATGACATTCAAGATCACTTTGCGTTATTTAGTGCTAGCTGTTGCAGTTGTCTGCCAACATATTCACAGAAACGGTAATGACGTTAAATGAATATTGGGTTCTAGTTATATCAACTTTCAGATATTGAATATTAATTTTGTTGTTACAATTTAGCTCTTTTGCGTATGTTACATAAACTAACAACTTTAAAATTAGACTCGGTCACAAAATGCGCAGTCGAAGACCGTCCTAGAATTAGTAAAATATGATAGACAAAGGCCCTATTATTATGTTTGGCCCACAAAAGCTCTAACAACTTGCTCCCGGCAGACTCGACCCGGCACCTAGCGAAGCAGAAGTTCGTAACACTAAATCGCGTAATGAATGAATAGCTTATAATCTAAAGTCTTAGGATCCATTGTAATCCTAGGGGATTCCATCAGAATGAGTATTATTTAAATCACTCATATTGGGTACGCAGATGGGTCCTCCGGTTCGAATCCGGCTTGGAAACATATTTTTGCAGAGCTTGTGTAATGCCGACCCTACCTCGCCCTTGATAGATTAAAATTATTATTTTATCCTTGCAACCCAGAAACTTGTAGTTTTTTTTTTCTATTGAATGTGTTTTGCTAAAGCCATCTTATAACTTGCATGTCAAAAGCCAAGATAAGTGATAGAGACTTATTAAAGGGGGATGGTCCGATTTAAGTCTATAATTTTTCACCTTGATAGAATGGCCTTCACCCCAAAACCCATCTTTAAAGTTTCGCGCCCGATGCTTCAACCCGTTTTCATGTGGAGAGCTAAAAAGGTGATCCCCCAGAGAGTACTGTGTAAAATTAATTATTGGTCGACCAAAAAGGGGCACCTTTTTCGCTCATAACATCCAAAACCAACATACCTTTAGCCCTAAGAATGTCAACAATGGTATAGTGAGAAAAATAGGTAGCTTTCTTCCTGATATCAAAATTTTTACCACTTCCGGTAAAATCTGGGTCCTGGGGACGAGGCCTATTAGCGATCGGCATGGACCTTTAAGTAGAACTGTTCTGTCAGATAAAAGCTTCAAAATTTGATGTAATTAATTTTAAATAATTTTAAATGTCATGATCTTCTTTTGAGGTAATTCAGAAAATGGAATGTTTTGTGAACATCATGGGTGCCTTGACTATGTGCAAACGGTGAAGGAATTAGCTAAATTAAGTTGACTGAAATGTTTTTGCCTATATCACATATTTTGGCGTTTTTGTCACTAAATCTGTATAATTCAATTTAATTGACATCACTTTCGCTTTGAAAGGCTGCGGCGCGATCAATAAGTCACGCTCTTATTTATAAGCATACATACCGTGCAACACATGTTTCGTTAATGTATATCAATAGGTTACTGGTTAAAGAGTGGATTGAAATCTTATGAATGGCAATCGATCTTCAGGTGAGGCCTTGCAAAAATGTTGGTTTCAATCCACGTAACACGAAAGTCGTATTGATCTACCTGGATACACATACAACCTTCCGAATAGCATAGTCCAAAAGTGACATGAATAAAAAAAAAAACGCCCTATAATCAATCATATGTGCAGTTAAGCTAGTATTACATTACTAAATATGGCACAGATAATGTTAAACTGTATAGTGTTTTACATATTTTTATGAATACAATGATTTATTATAGTAGATTCAACCCATCGTGTCACCTCTAGTACTTTTTCGAAGGTATTGGCATTGAATGAGGGGATGTGCAGTGGATGGAAATTAAAATCCCACGCTAAATATATCTATTGAAGCATAAAGTCCGATAGCAGAGAAAAATCAATTCTGTGCTTAATGAAAAACGTAAACGCATTTATAGTACATTAACTCTCAAAACATTCTGACTAAGCTTGACTCGCATTTGCTTCAATGGTACCGTATTCAATGCAACATGTGAGTTGAATGTTACTGACCTTTGAGCTCCCGTGTTTAGCTATGTTTGGATACAAAGGGACACAAGTCTTTGCGCTCTCCATTGAGTCTCCATGTAAAATTGAAAGGCCAGATTATCTTAGTCCATTCATGAAACAGGTGAACCGGGCCACATATTATGCCTCCTCTCCCAACTAATCGACGCTGTCCAAAACGTTTCCTTAGGTGACACGATGGGTTGAATCTACTATAGTATAGTGCACTTGTAACACGTCCTTGCAGAAAAAGGGATAAATGAATGAATTATTCAAACTCATTTCCCATAATTGCAAGTTTGGTATATTATATATATTTTTTTCTGATTCACAATCTCAGAGTATATACCACATTTAAAATAAGTACTGTATGAAAGCAAAATCGTTAACACTGTACAATTAATTAGTGTATCAGATGAGATCATTGTTAAAAGATTCTAGTGGTAACTGCGCGGTTATTGGTTGACAGTATATCGTCAGCCGCGTCACATACTGACGTATTTGCAAAATACGCATTTCGAGAAAAGCGGCTTTGAAGATTTTGCGATTTTAATTTGCCCCATACTGTTAATTAAAATATATATTTCAATTAAAACATAGTGGAAAATCGCCGAAATAAGTTAAATTTCAAATATATTTAACTAATCAGGTTCCAATTTATATAGATATGCGAACATATGATGTTAAATAAAATACGTCACTATGTGAAAACGACAGAATAGCAATTTGAACGTGTAAATAGCAAATACGACGCGCAAATACGTCGTTATGTGACGCGTTTGCGCAAATACGTCACTATGTGAAAACGACAAAATACCAATTCTACCTTGAACTACAAAATACGTCGCACAAATACGTCACTATGTGACGCGGCGAATACTTCAAAATGCAGATACGATGCTATGGGCCTGCGCAGTATATATTTTTGACAAATACGTCGTTATGTGATGCGGACAATTTAACCTTTTGTAAATACGTCATAAAAATTAATATTTTATTAATTAAGCCACTTCGAGGTTTAAAATTTGGTGAATATGTAGAATAGTACAAAACAAACGTACATGCCAAATTTCTCCAAAAAGTCCAAAATGTAGAATACGTCACTATGTGACGCGGCCGACGATATCACGAAAATGATGGCGTTAAAACTATATATTTCACATATTAAACGTTACATCATACACTCACAATTGCACATTTTCAAGATCATTTTATGTAGAAAAGATGATACAGAAAATCTCTAGTATTCTTAAAAACTCGAATATTCAATTTGTTTGTTTAAAATTTTTACTTTCACATCCCATTGGTGGCAATTTAAGCTAAGAATGGTAAATCATGAGTGCAATAACTTGATCATTACTTGTGCTCAACGTTGGAACAAATATATCAAATATTTTGTTATGTTATAACAATTTTATTCCAATTATCATACAATTAACCAGTTACTACAATTTTATTCCAATTAGCCATTTTACATGATATGTGTCAAAAACTCGATCGAAAGAGATCCGATTAACTATTCATGCAATGAAAGTATATTGTTAGATATGCTACATAAATCTTATTCCGTATGGTGTTTTGTATATATTCATGAATATAAGGCGTATGAAAGTCGATGTTATGTTTCCCGTAACCCGCCCGCGTTACGATTTTCTGCCCGCGTTTGAGATGCTGAAATCCCTAAAAAGTTCATTATTTTGTGTTTAAAGAAAATACCAAGCTTTCTTCTTTAGATCACATCTTGTGCATGTGATTTTAGTAGATTTTAAATCAAAGAACAGTTGCAAAATCATTTTTAAATGTGGGGTGGTGGTTTGACACAATATTGTTGTATTAAAGGTACAGTTAAAAGGTGCATTTAGTGATCATAGCATTTAATTTTCAAAATTATGAATAATGAATAATGAAAAATGAAATAGTTGCCTCATTACGATTTGCAAAAAATGTTACGGGAAACATAACATTGACTTTCATTGGCCTAATGAGTTCATATGTATAATTATTATACTTGTAAACCACAGTGCTCACAAAACTGACATTGACTACCTTTACAGTGAATGTCAGACTACTGAATGGTATTAATTTGGTTTCGATATATACCTCATGGATTATAAGAAATTACTTTCAGTGGTGTCGTGTAAGAAACCAAATATAGTCTAACCAGAATATTTTATATAAATATTCAAATCAATTTACCAGATGTCTTGCAAAAATAAATAGTATTTTTTTCAGTGTGCCTTAAAATAAGTATTTTCTAAAGCCTCAAAACACGTTTAGGAGTTAAAATTGTAGTATGTGAATCGTAAAAACGTAGGTCCTTGCTGGTTGACCAATTTCAAAACCTGTCCAAAAGTAATGTTAGATTGAAATTTCCTTTAATTTCGGGCACCAAATAACAACGAACGTACGATGTCACCATTTTTTAAATGAATTTGGAAATGAAAGCATCCAAGATAACACAGAGAAGAAAAATTGAAAGAAAAGTGGACCAAGTGGCATATTCGTAATTTACAATCAAATAACTGTGTCTCTTGATGTTGCCTACAATCTCGGATATAAAAAAAACACTCACCATCAATACCTACATTGCTTACGCGGGCTAGAGTTAAAACCTACAAACTCCTCTTATCACTCAAGCCCTAACTTTCCCTTTGACGACCTCCTCCCCCATTGACGATACCTAAATTATAGTAGATTCAACCCATCGTGTCACTCCTATCACTTTCCCAAAGGTATGGGCTTTGGATGAGGGGCATGTGCAGTAGGTGGAAATTAAAATTCCACGCTAAATCTATTGAAACATGTAGTCGGGTAGCAGAGAAAAATCAATTCTATGCTTAATGAAAGCATTTAACGTAAACGCATTTATAGCTACATTTAACTCACAACATTCTGACTAATTGTATTTGCTTCAGTGGTATTCAATGTAACAGGTGAGTTGAATGTTACAGACTTTTGGGCACCCGTGTTTTGGATACGAACACAAAATGCTTTGTGTTCTCTATGTAAAATGATGTCAACATAAAGGGCCAGATTATATGAAACGGGTGAATCGGGCCACATATTTTCTTTTTCTGCCTCCTCTCCCAACTAATCGACGATGTCCAAAACTTTTGCTCTGGTGACACGATGGGTTGAATCTACTATAGACGCGGGAACAATTTTCCGGAAATCGTTCAAAGTGTTCCAAGAATTATTTCCAAGATTGCAGCTAATGGAATGAAATATGAAAAATGAAGAATTTTTTTACATTATTATTCACCTACACGACCGCAATCCTGACATTTTACATAATTCACTCCCTATTCGAATGTTGGACGTTACGAGCGGTGAGGAACATGCCAACATGGTGGCTAGTCCCAAATCAGTGAATGTAATTTATCAACAAGTGTCTCAACGATTTATGTCGAAGATTGTGATTGAAATAAAAGCAGAGCTGCACCAAAGAAAACACTCGGTGTCAATGTAGTCATTTTTATTTTACTAATGAAATTACACTGAAGCGGAGCTGAATTCAAGTCGTAATTTATTATTAGAAGTAGGCTAGTAATAAAACTTAAACCACCAATAATTGCAATAAAAACTTCGTGATGTCATTGTTCTTATACACGGTCATCAAATAACATATCAGAAGTCGCCATTGGTAGAAAGGGTGAAACATGGAAAAGAGAAGAGGTTGGAAACGTTTATGCTGATGTCAAAGTTCGAAAGTGATCAAATTGTACACCACCACCGTGTTTGCCAGGATCCAGCAGTTTTTGCAAAATATCGTAGAACTCTGACAATTTTGTCCCGTGATGACCTTCAACCGTTTTGCTTATTTCTAATCTCTTATTTCTAATCCCCTAATTTCTTATTTCTAAACCTCTGTACAAAACTTGTCTCCCTGTTTCTGCCTGTACTATCTTTTTTTCAGTTGATTACATTTGAATGTAATTCAATGACCGTTTTCTTAAAGATTGAGACAAAACTAAATTATATTGCAATTAGTGCAGTGGTGGGTAAGCATTAAATATCATTAGCCTTGACACCCAGGTCGGCATGCGATGTTTTTAGGATAACAACCCCAGTATACCACACATACTGATGCAGGGCCGTACGCAGGATTTTTTTTCGGGGGGTGCGGATCTTCGAAAAAGTGGACTTTTTTTAGAAAATGGACCTATCCTCCTAAAATGGTCCATTTTTGGACGTTTTGAACATCTCATCACCAAAAAGTGGACTTTTTGTCATAATTTCCTCTAGATTTTGGACCTTTTTATCCAAAAAAATCGGCAAAAAGTGGACCTTTCTCCTCTTTTGTGGAATTCGGGGGGGGGGGGGTCGACCCCTCCCCCCTGCGTACGGGCCTGTACTGATGTGTTTTATTGCGCCGATTTTATAGTTGATTGCAACTTCTCTTGCTCTAACAAATATTGAGACTGATTAAATCAAAAAAGGTATCACGGGGAAGCGCGAACCAGCAAACTTTCTACAATACTATGCAAACCACTCTGCAGAAAGGTGTTGTTTTGTGATACTTTAATGAATAGTTACTGCTTACACACTCTATGATAATAATGGATCGACCATGAACGTTTGCCAGTGACTACGAGGTTGTTTCGTGGGGTTTGGTTTACTGATCTCTACACAATGGATTGGCTACACAACAGTAATTTTATATTAGTTGAATGAAGCAAACGGCGGACATCTTGGTCTACCGACACAATAGCATTCCAGAAACAACTGTTTAGAGGGTCGTCGAGTGCAAAATTGTGTAAACAACACCGTAATTTTAATGCGGAATAATCGCAATCTCATCATAGTGCGCAGTTCACACTCCATAGAAAATGTTGACACAATTTGGCATTCGCCAGTGGTGGAGGGAGCCACTGTGAGCACACAGTGGTCCCCGCTAATAATATATTATTGCGTGCAAGCATGTAATTATTATCCGAACGAACACCACTCATTCATTATCCTATACATAATGGGTAATGGGTCTATGACAAATTCAAATCCGTGTAGCCCTCTTTATGCATCCTGACCAGACAAAACGTAGTTGCTGTATACTATATCCCCATGCCCTTTCCTTCTAGGTGTGTGGCCATTTTGTAACCCACTGTGACATACCTGCCCTGATGAATTCTACGGAATAAAGTGTCCTTTATTCTGTGAAGTTGCCTGAATTCATCAGGGTCATGTGTGTCACAAAATGGCCACACCCGTCTAAACTGGCCCGTGCCACAAACAATTCTTTACAACATCATTAGGTCATATTGAAAAGCGCGCACTGCTTAATATAATTAACCTGGTTGGGTCATCTGTATAGCGCTATACCAAGCACAGAAAGCTTGCACCTGAGTTAAATATCCAATTACATTCATTCTCATTTTTGCTCATAATAATTTCATAGAACCTTAGTACCATTTGTGGTTGCATAGATCAAAGCCCATATTAGCGAAAATGTCAGTGGTTTAGTTCTACATCGTCTTTAATGCTACTGATATTGCTGCAGATGCTCAATGCAAAACCACACTTCTTCAAAACCTTTCCCATCCATTACATCGTTCCATGATACCGTTTTGCTAGTTCGATCGTTCGTGTTTTACATTCAATTCACATGGACTACTCAACCTCGTGTCACGGCGCATCCGATTTCCACTGATTTTGTTCATGCACAACCCCGTGCAGTAATTGTTGGAAATAGATCACACGCATGCATTATGCATTGTGGCAGGGTGTTGTGACTTCGTATTAGCACGACGTCTCTTTGTTTGGTGGTTTGAGGATTCTTTTGTCGTGTGTATGGCAATGGAGTAGCAGTGCCCGGCGGCAAACTAGACTCCTGTATAAATATTGTTGAGTGTCCGGTACAAGTGTGTTCGTGCCGTGATTTTGACCTTCTTCATGAGATGAACCACACACTGATTAACCACTGATTGAAACACAACAGCCTAACTGGCGTTTCCTAGTTCGCAAGAAACCATGATTTATCAAATATATGCTGTAAGGTTGTTACTGCCTTCGCCACCCTCTTCCCCCGCTGAATCTTTAGGATATCATTTTGCACACGTAGGTGAAATTGTTTGGACCGGTGATCAGGTGGCTATCCAAGAGCGGCAAAAATTACTCTCCAAAGACGTCGCGTTTAATATTTACCACTTCATAGTTGTATTCCTTATGGTGCATTTTGGGTAGCCGTCTGTGGATTTATTAGTTAAAGCAAATAATAGAACAAATTACGATTTTTCTACAGCTAATTGTGCTTGTTATCACTATACCTTGAGTGGTATGCTCTAAATGCTCTATTTATTAGCAAAGAGGGATTTTGTAATTAGAGTAATTTGGATCATGTCAGGGTTCCCCGATTCTGATTCAATGCCCCGAAAAACGTCCGTCCAATAGGAAATTTATCAAGTTAAGATCACGTTCATGAGATTCACTATTTCAGAATGGACGGGACACAAATTTGGCTTTTCCACGCCGCGTTAATTAAAATAAGGGATCCTGAAATATAATCTGTTTAAAGGGTGGGGGGAGTGGGTTTGGGGTCATGAGGCATGACTTTGGAAATATTTTTCTTATTTTCCCTAACTAGTTGATCATGATACATGTTATATATCATATTGTAGCCCATGTACAAAGTGTTCAAATCATGACAATTTTTATTGCTCTGGTTGCCATGGTAACCACGTAAGGCCTCTGATTTGCTAAACACTAGAACAGATGTAACTAAATAACTAAACATGCTACTGGGACGAAACTTGGGCGACATGTGCAGGAGGAAATAAGCAGTGAACCATGACGCCGAATTTTAATCCGTTGCCATGGCAACCGGCAATCGTCCAATCGCGTAATTTTATGGCGTTATTGGAATTTGGAACACAATTTTTTGACAATCGGCTTTCATGGTTCACTAGCCCTGTATTTGCTTAATATGTGTGCCAATTTCATGTTCATAGCATGTGCGTTCTCTAGTTACGTTCGTTTTCGTTTTGGATGTTTGCGTATTTTACCGAAACGGTTTAGGACTCCAAAACATTCGTACAAAATGAGGGCGCGTTGAGGTGCAAAATATGGAATTATTTTTTAAATTTCATTTTTTTTAACTGAATTATCATAATTATTGAATGAAAGAATCATCGGAAAATAGGTCCTCCATTGTCCTGTAAATTAATGTTTAAAATAATTTTCTTAAAGATTCAGGGGGAGGAAACAATAAAATACATTAAAAAATCACTTACCCAGTGACATTTAATTACTTTAAATTGTGGAAGGATAATATGAGTATTTATTTACTTCAATAATCCAAATAAAATGTGTGTAAATAGTCATAATAATATCTTTTAAAATGTCTTAAAATATAACCCCTTGAAATTTTTCACATGATACAATATGAGGAGAGGATGCATTTTTGGTAAATTTCGCGTACACTGCGTCACTTTGATCACAATATCTCGGAACCGAATGTCAGATTGCGATTCGAATAAAATGCATTTTGTAGATTACAATACTTACAATTTCGCCATATCTCACACTGCAAGAAAGCAACAAGAACACCATACTGAGCTTGAGGCCCTGCCAGCCATTGTGAAGATATTTAATGCATAATAAATAGACAATATGAAAGGTGTAAAGACCTCTACGCGGTCCAGACCCTGGTACCATGCGATTATACATAAATTCAGCAATAAGATATATGTGGGTAAAGACCATCTATCATTCGAATAAGATAAAAGTGGGTAAGCCCTCTAAACATTCGATTAATTTGGGTAAGACACTTCAAAATATGGATAATGGGTAAAAACCGCTAAGAATTACTGATTTGGGTAAAGACCTCTACAAATACAATTAATACATGTATACAAAAAGGTGCGCGGGTATGGGACCTTACTTCCGATAAAGATCATTGAAGTACAAACAGTAACATCCACACTGACTACTTAGCAGAAAATAATTACAGTAAAGCAATGTAAGTAGCCCAAGATATCCCCCGTAAAAGTACAGTGGGATTACATGACATGTGAACCGAGAAAGCTCAGTGTTCATATAGGCATAGACATCCTAAATATAATTTTGTATTGAGCAATGATTGCATTACGAACTAGAAAGAAATCAAATATAGAAATCTCCAGAGGGAAATATCGCACGATTATCAGCATATCATTGTATAATATAATCATGCCTTTAAAACAGTAATGAGTAACCGAGAGGGAACTGTTGACATAAGCAGAAATTAACAGAAAATAATTATTATATCCTTATGGTATAAATATTTTGTTTTTTTTTTTTTTTTTTTTATATATTATCCATGCCTTAAGTTATAACACATGACATACATGTAACCCGAGAAAGCCGTAGTATTGCATGGAATTATCCAACTCGAGAGAACTCAGTAGTGGAAGATATAGAAATTTATAGAGATATGGTTAATTATACTTAATATATTATTATCAGGCCTTAAGTATTACACATTGACATACATGTACACCCGAGAAAGCTAGTAGTATTGCATGGAATTATCACCGGAGAGAACGCTGTAGTGAAAGATATAGACATTTATAGAAATATGGTTAATTATACTTAATAAATATATGATGCACTGAAGATTACACAGGACCCTACATTAGTACCCGAGCGAGCTCAGTAGTAATGCACATAATTATCGCCAGAGAAACCTTCTGTACCGAAAGATATGAAATTTATCGAAATATGGTTAATTATACTTAAAAATATGACTCCCAAATCCTAGAAATTAGAAGTAAGGGGACACCTCCAACCAAGTTACTATGAAGGAACTGCCTAACCCCCCCCCCCCCCCCCACCACACACACACACACGCTCCAAGGCCCCGTTCAGGATAAGGTACAGTAAACAAAAAAAATTGGCCGGAAAGATACATGTAAGCAATCCTTACAACCAAAAGGCAAAAAAGGAGGGGTTCAAGGCACCATGGACACAGAAAACACAGCTATATGGATAGTGTAGTAATAAAATACATAGAAACAAAAGCGAGTTAAGGTCGATGAGGGAACATCGCAAGAACAGGGACTGCAGCAACAGGTGTCAAGTTCAAGAAAGAACTTGAAAAATATACTCGTATGATTCTCAAAAAAATTCTTATGGCTTCTTGTCAAGCGCTAGGATCTCGATGAAGCAAGCAACTTTTATATAAGCATATAGGTATGTATGTATGTCTGTCTTGGGTAGTCTTGAAGTATTCACAAGCGTGTTACTTCTGGCGTTAAAGAAACTTGTCTCTCTAACAGTTAATGGCGATCGCTAATACCTTAGCATCAGGGCAGCCAATGGCTCAAACATTGTTTGGAACACACGTAATCCAGGATCAGAAGGTGATATTTTGTGATATATGCAGTTTGTGAGGTTATTAGTCAGGACGCCTTTACTGAACAGTCTATCCACGACTTTCTCCATTGAAGCAAATTCATGCATATGTTATTTTCGCTTCGTAATTGAAACATGTCTATATTATGTTACTGTGATTCATAATGCAATAACAGAAGAAGACATGTATGTGGTTATGTATGTAAAACAATAAAAATGGGAACCCAATGCCTAAAAACATCAAGAAAAGATCGAAGCCAGGAAGGTGAACTTCTGTAACAAAACACCAGAAGAACTTAAATAGAATGGGACATTAGCCTACAAATTCCAACGCAACAATAATCACTAGCAAGTATCGGCAATCGTTACGGCAATAAGACACTTAAAGATCCGAACCACCCACTAGCAAACACTAAGTATGACAAGACTCCAGCATGAATGGCACGAATTTGTTGGAATTCGTTAACTTCCCTCGTTTGTAATGCAACCGCGAACAGCCTTAGGAAATACTCAATAAGGTAGAATGAAAAGTTGCAGCCCAATACAGTACTGGAAGGAAGTCAGATAGACAGTTGAGATAAAGCATATTTGAAGACAAAGAACATAGGAACAAAAAACATGTTGAAGTATGCACAACTGCGAAATGGTGAATAGCGGATTGACTCTTCGAGCTGGAAAAAAAACGCCAAACCTAAAGCAAAAACACATGCAACTATTCTTTACATAACCTGAAAGACGCGTAGATCCTTCTCGATAATGAAAACCATACGGAACGCCAAACGAGGGCACATGCCGCATGCAAATCGACCTATTAACCACAACAATGCACCCAAGAACGCCTTATTTAGCTCCACCTCTTACTCAAGCATACGAATTGGATTGACTTAAAAATATCACGCACAAACCACAGTAGTTATACATTTTATATTTCGGTCCATTCTCCGATAAAGTGTCAAAAGTGAATATAAATTATACTTAGGAGTTATGTTTCAAAATGCATTTCCGGGCTAGATGTTGTAACCGGATGAGAAAGTATCAAGCAATAAGGCTAAAGATGCATAATTTGCTTTTCGCCATGTCGCCAGCCCAAATCCGTTCTTTAAAATGTATCCCTGCTCGTTACACAAGAGAGCATATCACCGATTGCATTGCATTTTTATCAGCCTCTATTATGCACTAATTGTTAGTTTTAAACATGATATATTGGATTATTAAAGTTTCGCAAGAGTTCTCTGGAGCATGTCGCCAATATTGCAAACAGATACGTTAAGATAATTCGAATGGATACAAAATTGCTAAAATAACTGAATACCTATGTTCCAATATGTGATAAATCGAGAAGATGTCAATGTTATATTATACATGTGTGATCAAAATCTGATTTTCCCCCAAAACGTACAATTTCCAGCCCTAGTAATGAAAGAAATCCCTCCTGTACGTTCATACCGCGACAGATACGTTTACGTCCCTCCTGCTACGCTCTTGCAAAACTCCGTAATACATAAAGTCGAATACCACACCATGCTTTAGTATGAAGGTAATACCTGATAACGTATAGAGACTAAGTCGGTGAAGCACGTACTTTCATCAAGAACAGCACGACTAAGAAAAAGGCCCGTCAGATACGTTACGACAGATACGTTACTAACTGTTAAAGTTAAGCAATATACTAAAATCGGATATATTTTTAAGATCACCATGCATTGTTCCGTGTTATGAGAATATTAAAGTTTACGATTTTCAATGATTTTCAGGAATTCCTTAATGTTGATATTTCGTCATTTTGGAGACCAAACTTGAACACTTTAACGGAGAATGGCCCTTTTAACGCCTCTGGATACGGAATCTAATGGCAACAACGAAGGAATGAAATAAAAAAAATGTTAGAGAATGGATTGAAGAGTCACACGCATAAATATAAAATAAAATGAAGAGGAGAGCCACTAAAAGGTTCAGTGAATCATCACAGTTTCAAAGGACAATAAATCTTGGACCCATGCTAATCAGACTCGTAGGTCTACCCTCAAGAATTTAGCTGTAAAGAATGACCGGTTATGACAAGCTGCCAAGAACACTTTGTGGGCAGACCAGCCGTTATCAGGTTACAGTTTCGCTGAAAAGCAGGCATTGAGTTGACACATAAGGTCTACAAACCAAAGTTGGAGATTCCAGCCATAATCGACTGCTTCGATCAGTTTGCAATAGTACAACTTCACTGCGCTAAAATAATGAAACGCTGAAGCGAATCTGGACTATTTCTAATCAAGATCTCAGAAATCGTTATTTAGGACCACTACATGTTCCCCAAATATAGCAGATGCCTACAAACAAGAATTAGCCATGGCACTATAGTGCCTAAAGAAAAATCTCACACCTATCCCCAGACGACCAATTTCCACACCGGCCGCCTAAGTGACCACCCCGAATTCCTACTAGCTGAGCCAAGAAAGAAAAATACCCACGAAGCAGCTGACCCAGCTACAATGCTGAACACTTCACAAAAATGCACAGATGTTTAGGTAACGACATGCAAGAAATGAAGTTATGAAAGGTATATAAAAATCATGCCTAACGTATAAGGCCACAAATTGCACCCTAAACAAAAAAACTTTTTTTTTTCGAGAACAAACTCCACGAAATTACCAGAATGAAAGCAATATACAAATAGTGAATCCCAAATTCTTTCCACTAAAAAAATAATCACAATCTCCAATAAAGAAGCAAGATGAGAATGATAGTATTCTGATTCACACCACCATCGAATGTTTTCACTTGCAAAACGATGCCCAATCTGAATCCTAACTGAACAAGCAAATAAAAGGGGGGGTAGATACAACACCAAGGACAACAGCCTTACTTATGTAACTCGAAGGCAAGACAAGAAACATACAAGATATAGTTCTCTGGATGACCTTAAGCACCAATATATCCTTACTGATGATGACAGGATCACAACAGGACAATAGAAAAGACATGAAGATATGCACGTTACCACAAAGAGAATACCCAATAAAATATTTTGCTCAGCATTAACAGGGGTGCAGAAAGTTGTTCTTACCTCAGGAGCAACAAGCAAAGTTCACATAGATACCTACAAGACTTTCAACCATTTCCTCGGAGCGCCGCTCCCAGCTCCCGCATTTTTTGTACCCCTGCTCAGCAAACAAGCATATCATCCACACACCATTCTCACCAAACACAAAGACTGAATACTCTTAATAAGTCCAAGAATCCTTAATTTATTCCACAAGAGAAAAGTGACACTTTGCCCCACACATAACGCCAAAACATCACACTACAACTCCTATCGAATATCAGCGAGTAAAAGAGCAAACCAAAGGGATAGTTGACCGTGAAATAACACAAACACTTCAAAGCTTACACAGAGTACACCCCTTTTCCAAATTTTTTGTGTCACAACTCGCCACAATATGATTTACCCTTAAAATACTTGTATTCCATCAAAACACACAAAAACTTCACACAACAACATGATTTGGTTTCAGAAGCATGCGAGCAGCCATAACTGCCATAGAGATGGCTGCAATGTTATTCAATAACAAAAAATGATACAAAAAACAGCATACAGCTGTGAAATTAGCCTACACTAAAACAGAGACTGGAGGCCCTTAAATACACTTTACACACCTACACCCCAACTATTACCGTGTTGACTACCAGCTACGAAAACCCACAAAAACCCGAAGGAAAAATGCATGGGAACGTAGACCTGAACTATGTAAGCCAACAGCATTCAGGTGTGCATAGTAATAGTTATACCACCCAAAAAGAACTTAATGGCCAGAAAAACCCAACCCGGTAACCACCTAGAGAATAATGAACAGAAAACCACAAACTACACCCACAAAAATATAGGTGTGTGTTTAGCTGCTAGCAAGTGTGAAGTGACTACAAACCACGCTACCTAGCCCATCACTCTTGAATACAATTAGCATAACAAGGGTAAAGTGGATTTACTCTTATTCGCCCCGGTACTCAACCGATTAAATCCACATTTACCCTTAAAATACTTGTATTCCATCAAAACACACAAAAAACTCCACACAACAACATGATTTGGTATCAGAAGCATGCGAGCAGCCATAACTGCCATAGAGATGGCTGCAATGAACTCAAAGAACGGGTAAAGACTAGTTAAATACACAGTGATTTAGATACGGATAACATACTCACAAAACTGTCTTTTACATATCCATCCTTAGCAGACTCAGAACTCCACCTGCCGTGGCGCTTAAATAAGCGATCTGAAATACCTGCTCTGGCTGCCGCTGAGGCGCCACCTGACCTGAGACTGTGGAGACCAAACTTTGAAACGTCTCCTACCAGGGGTTTGAGTGCGACTAAAATTAATTCCCTAATTCTGGAATAAGACATAGGCTGGTTACCTTTTCTTAGAATATACCCATGTTTAGTTTTGGAAAGATTGCGAAAAATGAACAAATCCTTATCAGATAAGGGACCTGAGCTAACTTAAGGTAAAGTTCCAACATGGCAACTGGGCATGTCTCACAGCTAGAGCGGGCAATGACAAAACTGATATCATTGATGATAAATGCAGTTTGCGCTGGAATGGCAATAGAGAGATGAGTGTCAAAAAAGGTTAAATGACCAACTTTGAGTCCAGCTAGTTCGTTGAATCGCAGAAAACCGGCAAATGGCAATAAGAGCCATAGCCAATGTTTCGGATGCATAGCAAATTTTCAATAGTTTCAAGAATCTCGGCTGAAATAGGTTCTTTCTTAATCTTAGGATGGGCTAGACACCTCTTCAAACCTTCGGCAACACGTTTGACAATGTCCTGAGATGTTGGGTCGACTAATTCAGCCAAACTATGTGCCCATGAAATTGCTGAAATAGCTGCAGTGATAGGAGCAGGAGAAGATGCTGAATTGCCCAGGTGAACCAGATATAACGATACATAGAAAGGATCAGCTGGTAAAACGGATTTTGCATGAAGAGTAGCCCAACTCTGTCACCTTCCAAAAGCATAAGAGTATTGTCTAGAAGTGCTTGGGGCCCGCGAATTCAAGATAATATCTGGCAACTGACTTGTAAGCTCGCTTAACACTAGAATCTGTCTGCTTGAATCTTTCCTTCCATGCATCGCTTTGGAATATAAGCTGTAGATAAAGAAACAGAATCTAAGATTCAAACAATATAGCAATGATACAGTATCAAAACAAAATTAGCTCACAAGTTAAAGCCGCGTCAAACCGGACCGCAAACTGCATGCTCAGATATACCGTAATTAAAGGCAAAAAATTCACACAGTGTGAATGAGTGTAAGGACCACTTAAGTAAGGCATTCTGAAAAGCCCTAATTATATACATGAAAACATTCCACAAATAAAAATATGACAAAAATGGCAAACAGCAGAAATGCTAAATTTGAACAAAATCTCACACAGAGTGAGCATCACGTACTGTACACTGATACACTCAAAGCGCGTCGTCAGCGTAGAGCATAAAAACTCCAGCCACTCCTAAAATCTGATTGCGAGAATAGTGCTATGCACAATATTGACCTGATAACTCAATAATTTCTGAAATTTTCACTTCTAGGATAATACCATCGGGAAAAAGAACTACCCAAAAAGGGGCAGATCTCCATGCTGGGCACACCAACGTGCCTGATGCATTGCAATTCACAAGATGCAAAACCACGCAAGCAATAAGGTGAATTGGAGGAACTAGCCAATTATTTCACCTGACCAGTTTTCGGTGAAAGCGTCTATAGCTTCAGCACCAGATTCCAAAACCTGGAATTAAATCTGGGGACTTTGGAGTTATAGTAACTGGCAAATCTGTCAATGCTATGATGAGGACCCCAGAGTTTTTCGAGAAAAAACAAAAATATCACGGGAAACCTCCCAATCATCTTGATCGATAATCTTGCTAAGAAAATCTGCTCTTTCATTTTGAGATCTGGGAATCCATTCGAGCTCGAGAAAAATATTGTGACGTACGCAAGTACGACAAATTGAAAGGGCGATTTCCTGCAAATCCCTTTCATACTGCCATGATTAACAATATGAACAACAGCCTGGTTGTCAGAAAACCATTTTACCCTGGCGTGTTGAAGTGAATTAACCTGCAAAATTAAGACTAATTCCACAGCTTTTAATTCCCGCCACGTAGAACTAAAACTTCTTTCTACCTCTGACCAATGACCATGACTAATATGATTATCCGCATCTACTATGTAACCGGCAAATCCAGAAGAACTGGCGTCTGAATATACGATCTTGGAACAACCGGGAACAAATTGAATAGGTGAGGCTTTCAAAAAATAAATATTATTGAACGAAAAATTGAAGCCATCTAGAGCCTGGAGACAATAGAACACTAGCATTCAAAGAAGTATGGTTTCATGGAACAATGCATAGCTTTAGTCATGCGTCTACTCATAGAACCGACAGCTAAATAAGCTGAGATAATCTTGCCAGTTACGCTAGCCAATTTTCTAACCTTAACACAGGTTGATCTGGGAACTTGGAATGTCGTACGCTCCGACAAAGATACTCTCAGTAAATCACAAATATCATCTTTGAGTACTAGAAATGCGCCTCTGAGGCAGCAGAATCATACCTTGTACTTCACGGACAAGGGTAAAGTGGATTTACTCTAATTCGCCCCGGTACTCAACCGATTAAATCCACATATGTACAAATTAACAACGTTTCGCACCGCACATGACAAGGACACCGACATTGGCTGAATTGCTGCCAATACAAACAGACAGCCAGCCAAGTATCAAAATGGTCAGAAAAAATTTATGTGGGCATTTTTTGTACAAGCTGGCAACCATGTCAGATCAACTGCTCATATGGTATAGTTTCGCATAAGAGTTGTTGCCAAAACTACAAATTTATTGTTTTTTTTGGCCTTTTTGGGCCGAACGAAAAAGATGATTTTGGCCAAAAATATGATTTTTGAGATGTTTTCATGTATTGATATCTTCAAAACAAAACTTTTATCAGAAATTTACCACTGTAAGTAATTGGGACTATATTTACGGCTTGAAATACAAATTAAAGGATTAATTAAAATACAAAAGGAAAATAAAAAGAATTACAGGCATTTAAGGTCATTTTCTCAAATATGTTATTTGAACTTATGATGCAAAAACATGGTTAAGTAAGCACCAAAAACATCAAAAACACATTAATTAACACAGTGATGTTTGACCTAAAAGTGTGAATGCTTTTACTTTTAGTAGAACAGTACAGTTAGTGATACTGTAAAGGGGCACGTATGTGGAAAATGATTGACTATATCAATCGGTAATGAACATTCACATAGTGCGTTTGGCCCCGAAACTGGGATTTTCTGATTTCACTGTATTGGTAAATAGAAGACATTTTCTTTTTGTGGTTGTAGTTTTAGAGAAAGTCAGTTTTTCAACCAATATGGGCTAGATTTAGTCATTTTTCTAATGTTAGTATAACAGTACCAAAAATAATATAAAAGCCATTCCAGCGCATTGTCAGTTGTCTCAAAATACTGTTTATTTCAAACTAATGATGTACATTAAAACATGTTAAAAGTAAGCACAAAAGCAAAAAAAAAACAAACACATTAACACAGTTCTGTTTGCGACTAAGTGTGAAGTCGTTGTACTTTGTTAAGTAGAAGTTACAGTGTGTTTAACCTTTAAGGGCCAATCAAGGATTGTTACAATGATGCTATATCATCGGACAAACATTCACATAGTGATTCTGGTCCGGGTCCGAAAATTGTTTAGTTCTGATTTCACTGTATTTGTTTATGGGACTAGAATTAGAGTCATAATTAACAAATAATGTAGTAAAAAACAAGAAAATAAAAACATTCCAGAGCATTTAAGGATCATTTCTAAACCATAATTTTATATTGAAAACTATGATTTAGAAACATGTTTAAGTAAGCACAAATCATTAATAAAACATGTTTTTAAAAGTTTTGACTGTTTAAATTACAATGCTCTCACTTTTTAATTAAGAATAAAGCTGGTGTTACTCTTTACGGGGGCAGTCTAGAGGTATGTTAAAATAATTGTTAGTCAACAGGAATAATTCAATAATTTGTGATTTTGGACTGAAAATTTGATTTGCTAATTCACTGTTAATTGTACTGATAAATCAACATAGCTTTAGTTAAAAATCAGTTTGAAACAATTGAACGACACACTTGGGGTCATTAATTAAACAAATCAGTGTTAGAAAGAAAACAAAGAAATTTAAAGTATTATGGTCTTTTAAGACATTCTGCCTCCAAAATATGTTATGTTTTAATTGAATAAAATCAGCTTGACTTAATGACAGGGAAAATCAAGACCTTCCGAAGATCTTCATTAATTAATATATTATTTACTCTTTTACTTTTTATATAATATAAAATAGCATCTTAACAAGCCTAGTATAAGATACAGATTACTAATTATCAAGAGTCCAGTAAAGTATTACTTAACTTGTTGTAAAAGTTGCGCCAAGAAATTAATGTACTGAGTTCACTACAAATGAATAACACATTATTTGTATTGGTATCATGCTTTACATGATAACACTGTGTTCACACACATATAGCCAAATAGACCGGGTGAGTCCAGAAAAAAAGTACAACCAAAATGAGGATTTTTTTATGAAGAAACATTAACAAATTTACCAAAATTAATCGATGTAGTAGATAGTTGTTAATTAGCTTTTACAATAATTGTTTAAATTTTTAAAAATCGATCAAGACATTCAAAGACTACAGTTATTTTTGTGTGAAGGGATCCATTTCCTGGACCAGAACAAATTGCGCATGATGTTAACATGGAATCATTACTACTGATTACTTTGCAGGCGAGGCGTCTTCGAATAAATTATAACGGGTTGATTCTTTGTGCCGTAATCAAATGCTACGCATGACATGGTGAGGAATGATAATGTAGAATACGTAAAGATTTAATGAACGTAAAGGAGATATTTAAATTGGAAATTCTAATGCTTATGTTATCCAGCCCTTAGATTGAAAATTTTACATACGTGGAAATCAAGCAAGTTGAAAAGAAGCTGCAAATTGTTCCTTGTGAAGTCCAAAATTTATTGATTTCATTAACTAATATTATTTGATTCTGGATCATTTACAGTTTACCCAACGATGTGTGAACCAGAAATCTCCATTGGGAGGGGGACCAGGCGAAGATGGAAACCCATTTAACTTGGAGCATCATTAAAACAACATTTGAACGGTGGAACACGGGATCTGTCAATATATCAATTTATTACTTTCTGATCTCTATTTGGGGCAAGGAGGGGGCAAGATTTTGAGTGCGGATCCCGCCCTTATACCCACCTCCCCACCCCACGCCCTTCCACTCACCAGACTGGATGTCACTGGTCTTCCCTTCCAAATGTTAATTAATGGAGGATATGCTGCCAATACCAAAGCTGAAACGTAAATCCAATGAGTACGCTGTGAGTTACGTCTAGGGTGTTAAACTTGTTCGGTCTTCACATTGGGTACTTTCACTTCTGTAGCTGTTATAACTTTTTTGAAAAGCGTGTTAATTAATGTTAATGCCGGGAAGTAGGAAAAAAAAGAAACATTTATGAATGCCATTGAGGGTTTTCCATGAAAAATCACTCAATTGGTGTACTTTTTTTTTTACTCAACCTGAGTGACAATTAAGTATGGTAAAGTTTATCCATTATTTATGCATTGTATTAAAACTATTGTTACGTAAAATCTCCTCTCTTTCATCTCCGACGGACTCGCGTCAAAGGCGGGTGGGGAGCCCACGTAAGAGACATTCGCCTCTCAGGGATTTGGACAAGGAAGCTGGCCCGCATCACATCAAACAGGCTTGGAGCTGTGGGCAGTTCATTTGGCGCTGAGAAAGACTCTCCATCTAGTCAGGGACCGTCCACGTCCTAGTCCAGTGCGACAACATGTCGGTCGTCTCCCACAAAACAAACAGGGATGGAACCAGCGTACGCCAACCGCTTTGCCTACAGACAGTCAAAGTCCTGGAGTGGCGTCTCTGTCATCGGATCACCCTGACCGCCGTTCACCTTCCCGGGGGGAAGGACAACACCCTGGGCAGATGCCCTATAGGGAGTCGGGGCCATTCGAGGTCGGGGTCGTAGTTGGTGGCACCTCAACCCCAAGATATGCAAGAATAGTTTTTAACAGGCTGGAACACCCCACGTGGACCTGTTCGCAAAACGCCTCAACGCATATGCTCCGACCATACTGCTAGTGGGCCAGGCCCAGCGGGCCCTTCACCAGGACGCCATGACAATGGACTGGGACGGAGTCACAGTAAACGCCTTCCCTCCGATCGCCCTAGTCCTCGAGTTCTTCTCAAGTTCACCAGGACAAGAAACTGACCGCATGATATCTGGTGGGCCCGAATTGGCATGGCAACCATGGTTCCAAGACTCTGTCGCCTGCTGTACGCCAACCCGTGGACTCTTCCAATGAGGAAGGACCTGTGATCAAGAAGCGGGGGGGCTCCTTCCGATGGAGACTGAAGGCGATCAACTGACGCATGGCCAATTTCTAGGTCTCAGAGCGGCAGTCCAAGTGACGTCTGGCGGGAGAGGCAAGGAGAACCTTACAACAAGGAAGACTTATAATTCCAGAACTGGTCAGTTTTAAAAAAAACCCCGGAACTGGTGCAGGGATCACCAAGTGGACCCTCTGCGAGCCACTCTAAAGGAGGTGGCGGACTTACTGATGCAGGTGGACGACGGCAGTAGGAGCCATTCATCTGGGGTTTGGCGGAGGCATCATCGTGTCTAACTCGCCAGCGCTTCATTATCGCATCAAGGGAATGCTGCATCAACGGCCGTCCGATCGATCTCTAGTGCCAGCGTGGGACCTGCCAACAGTCGTCCAGCATCTCAACAGTCGTCCTTATGAGCCTCTTCACCAGGCGTATCTAGCGGACACCACCAAGAAGACTCTCTCCCTTGTCGATAGCAGATCAGGCAGGCGAGTATAGGATATCATGCTATGTCTTTAGCAGAGCATAACACTCACATTCACAGGGAAAACGCCGCTTCGCCTTCTTCCCCGACTCATGATCTGGCCAAGAATACAATATCTCAGCTCACTCCACAGAGAATATCCTTCAAGATCTCAGACAAGCTTCCGGTCCAGCGATGAAGGACCCTGGTGTCCGTTAGAGCTTGAAGTTTTTTACCTCACTCAATGACTCAGACATATAGGGGAGGCTCTACGACCAGCCTTTTTCCTCACAACTCGGAAGCCGTTTCGCCCGGCCTCAAGACGACATTAGCAAGATGGATCGTCGGCAGTCATTAAAGAGAGCCTAGCTAGTACGGAGGTTCGTTTGAAGTGGACGCACATAGGAGCTCACGCGTAAGATCTCTGCAGCTGCTGTGGCCCCTACGGGGAGCCTTCTATACAAAGATGTCATGGACGCTATGGGATGGCTTGTCCTTCTCATTCCAACAAGTTTATCTCGAGATGTCCTAGTACGCAGCGGTTCGACTGGCAGCTAGGATCGATCATCAGCTACTCGTCATCACAGCAAGCCGCCACATTTTACAGTCGCCACAGCTCCCAATAGCACTTTACCCTTGAAGTCGGTTAAGTGCAAACTATTCATTCTTGGTTTTTTAACCATTCTCCGGCGACGAGACCAAATCACCATAGCTCCTTGCATTAAGGCCCGAGGCACGCTCTGGGAGCCGGGTTTGACTACTACCAGTTTGCAATCTGTGGCATAAGTAGGCTTGAATGGGAACGTACTAGGAGATGTAGGTGAATTCCCCTCCTCCCCCGGGGGGGAGGTCATATAAAGGATCTAATCTCCCGTATACTTACCATTCAAGCTTGGACGCTCCCCCCCCCCCCCCCCCCGGTCGCGGGCCAGCTGCACCGCCGCACAGGACGGGGCTCACGGTATTCGCTCTCCCGCCCGGAGAGTCAAACAGGGGGAAAGAGCATCCCAAAAATGATCCAGAACTCAGTGGTTTCGAGATCATCGCCCCCGATGGTGGGCAGTTCAGGGGTCGTCGAACTATCCAGTGGGTGGTAACTTCTTGGTGTCATACAGATCATCTGAAATTAGGAACACAAAGATAAAGTTTTGGAATATTGTATTTGTAAAGACCTTTATCAAAAATCGGATAGATAGAATCATAATTAGAAACGAGTCGTGAATGCACGGATTAGCAAAATCAAATAAATGCTGTTGAGGTTCCAATAGGGTTTAGTCCAGGGAAAAAAATTGTCGCGTTATTTCTAATTAAAAGTGAGAGCATTGTATATTTTAGGTCAGTCAAATACAGTTTTATGTCATGTTTTGTGAATTTCTGCTTACTTAACATTTTGCAAATCATGGTTCAAATATACGTTATGTTGAGGAAATGACCGCGTAATGCCTCTGGATAAGCTTTTATTTCCTTTGTTTTGTACTACATTAAACAATTTGTTACTTATGGACTAAAATACAGCCCATATGCTCTTAAAAACTGACTTATCTTGAAAAACTACAGTCTTCTAGTTACAAATACGTAAATCAGGAAAATCACAATTTTAAGGGCCAAAATCACTATGTGGAATGTTCATCCGATGATACAGGCAATCATTGTAACAATCCTAGATTGCCCCTTAAAAGTTAACACTACTGTAATTTCTACTAAAAGTAAAGCACTCCACTTTAGGTAAACAAGAACTGGGTTAATGTGTTTTTGTGCTTTTGTGCTACTTTAAACATGTGTTTATGTGCATCTAAGTTCAAATAAACAATATTTGAGAGAAAAATGACCTTAAATGGTCTGCGAATGCTTTTATTTTTCTTTATTTTAATTATCTATTTGTTATTTAGACTCGGTAATATAGGTACAAAAATACTTAAAAGTGGTACGTTTCTGATATTAAAGTTGTTTGAAGATATCAAATACATCAAAATCTAAAACAAATGATATTTGGCCAAAAAATCATCTTTTTTGGCCCAAAAAAGGGCCAAACCAAAATTAAATTTGTATTTATTGGCCAACAACTCTTATGAGAAACTATACCAGATGAGAATTGATCTGACATGGTTGCCAGGTGTAACAAAAATATGCCCCCATAAATTTTTCTGAAACACATTTATGATACTTGGCTGGCTGTATGAAAGGAGAATTTGACAGGGAGCAACCTTTCGCAACCAAAGTAGCCAAGATAGACAATAAAAACAATTAAATTGGATTGTAAAATTAATATATTGGGTGTCCGTAACGAACAACAAAATGCAAACAAAACGGACAATCCACGGAACATAATGTGAGGGAAACAACATTTTAGAAATATTTTAACACTTAAGCGACAAACGGTTGATATTGTTTTTGTGTGTTGTATAAATGTGTGGTTTGTGTGGTGTGCGTGTATTTATGGTGGTTGTACGTGTCTCTGTATATGTGTGCGAGTGTGTGTATTTGAGTGTGTGCATGTAATTGTGACCGCAAAAAAAACGAGCGTGCGCCGAGGTAAGTGATTTTAGCGGTATTATTGAGAATTAAAACTGAAATTGAGTACATGTGGACTGTATTTTGTGAAAATTTCATATTAACTCTTGCAACCAAGGGGTTTTATAAATCAAAATGTATGAGGCTTCCAAAAATAATGGGTGTCATTTTTAAAATGTGTTCTTGGATGACTTCTAGGGGGGCACAAGTTACACTGAGTTTTATAAGGGGAAAATATATAAAATGGGGCAAATGTTTTTAAAGTATACCATCATGTTACAGTAACATTCAAGGGGGGATTACAGAAAGGTATGTTTGCCCTACCTGAGTCGTTAAGTACAAGAGCTTACAAGTAAAACAGGTTCCAGGTCACACTGGGTAGGTAAAATGATGTCAGATTCATCGGTTTGATTATAAAAAATGGTGCCAAATGTTTTTTTTTGTCTTACGAAGAAGCCGAAAAATATAAAGGTTTCGCGGTGTAAATGACGTTTGATAATAATTAAGAGGGCAAAATATGGCCGTGGTCCACAGGGGTCTTGGGGACCAATAGTCATATCTCTTACATTTTAACTTTGACAGGTGAAACACAGAATATATATTACATTTCTTATTGGTATACCCAATGAACGATTATTTTAAATCCAGTGAGGTTTTCAACAAAATCGGACCATTCTATAAATAATGACCTTGAAAACTTTCTTGAGCCTATTGTCTTAAAACAATAGGTCGCAAATATGGCAAAACTGTACCCTTTTTGAAAAACCTTATGAGCACCGAACAGACTGGTATAAATTTTAAAACAATTTAAAACACTTTTATTGGTTACCCCTGTACAAATGTGCCCCCTGTAAAAACACCCAGACACATTTTAAAAATGGCCACCCATGATTTTCAGATTTCTCCATTGAAATTCTGTATTGGAACAAACATTGTGGTCAAAATTGTATATGAAAAAAACTAAACCAAAAACATCATTACAATTTCCCCATTTGACTATTGGATTTAAATGGAAAAAAAAACACGCACCCTAACAACATATAGGAACACAAAAACTCACCAAACTTAACCTCATCTCACAACCTCTCTCTTTTCAAACCAGCACTAACATAGACCTGTAACGATTAAAACGCATCCACGCATAACCAAATACTCTTACATCCAACTTCAAATCAATCACACAAGCATAGTAATAAGATTAAAGTTGAAGGATTAAAAGCCTAACGTGAAAGTGATTGAAAAAGTCCAGCTTGCAATAATGATATTGAATTTAAATCCAAACAAATTGATTAAATACAATTTAGCCATGCTAGTCTTATAGTTCAACAAGCAGGTAAAATTCGCAGAAAACCGCTACATCTTCACTAGAGCTTTATAGTACCACGTTTGCATGTACATGTATAGGAGATGCCGCCCAGCCAAAAAATCCATTCAGCAAGCAGTAGAAATATCGGCAATCTTACTGTCATTAAATTTTAATGTCCACGAACAGCAGACCAAACACGCACAAACCAGGTAAGACTACCGTGATTTTCACTTGAGCAGGATAGTTATTTTCCCGAGGCTAGATTGCGAAGCCGGCCGCTGGTTTTAGTAGGAACTTATTCCGCATGCGAGTTCATCCTGGTATGGTAGAAAATAGTTATCATGAACTATGACAAGTTGATTTAAAACGTCGAACTCGTACAACCAAAGTCTCTTCTTGCTACATCCAGAGTCTCATATAACACAATGTGGTAATCCTCGTATGAAATACTGGAATTCGAGTAAAGTTCCACGACGCATCCTGACATCACGATACATAAACAAGCCAACGGTAAGTGTAGAAGCTTAAGAAATAGCGAAACCTGGATCAAATTGTTCAGCGTTGAGCATCCGACATGAACCAAAAACAGTTTACGCACAAGTCCGTCCAAATGTTTCAGTTCGAGTAAAGTTCCACGTCGCATCCTAACATCACGATACATAAACATGCCAACGGTAAGTGTAGAAACTTAAGAAATAGCGAAAAAAAAAAAAAAAAAAAACAAAACAACCTGATAAGTGGTTCAGCGATTGAGCATCCGACATGAACAAAACAGTTTACGCACAAGTCCGTCCAAATGTTTCAGTTCGAGTAAAGTTCCACGTCGCATCCTAACATCACGATACATAAACAAGCCAACGGTAAGTGTAGAAACTTAAGAAATAGTATGTCCGTCCAAATGTTTGATCCAAATAACAGAGTCAAATCTTCCTAGAATCGAGTAAATTGTCACGCGTTGGCTCTCATAGCTATTTTAGCGTACGGCAACAAATTAAAATCAAATATGAAGACGTGCGATTTAGCTTTTAAAAATTAAGGCATATAGAGAGCACCCCTAAAATATGACCTCCACAGACGGCCGTCACACACCAAGTGACGAAGCTGGAGATGAAAAACAAAGAGGTCGCCACCCGAGCAGCGATCTGATTGGACAATAGCTCACATAGAAACACGCCAGCACAGGGAGACAGGGTGTCATAAGACGGCAACCCTGCCAACCCAAAGAGGCTAGCAGCAACGTGAGATAACCTTGTTTATGTTCAACTTCGTTTCCATAAACTTGATTGCATTATCTCATTTTCTTAATTGAAACAATTTTTTATCATATCCAGACCCCATACCCCCTTAATAGAAAATACACAATTTTCTTCAAAAATGTGTTATTATTGCTTTCGTCTCAGCTTCCCGCTCGCATGTGTATAAAAAAATCACATTTCTCAAAAGAGATTTGAAACATTTTGTTATCAAACTAGTCTAGAAACACAAAAGAAAATTTGGTCGAAGACAAAGGGTCTCAAAATACAATAAGAATTTCTGCGTTTTGGACAAAAAACGCATAGTGCCTAGGGTTTTGAGCTGCAGGAAGCTGAGACGAACCTTTTTTGTGGCCCAAATCTCCTTTTGATTCCTATATGTTTACCAATTTTACGTACAGAAAGATACAGACTGTCCAAAAAACTATACATCAAGATTATTTTTTTTCCAAAAATTAAGTTCATCGCCTGGAGTTTACTGATTCTTTTTTTAGGCATGTTTTTCCAGCTTTCATGAGATTTTTAGTTGATGTACTTGGGGGTCTGTTCATGAGTTATGGCTAATTTATCTGAGACAGTTGAAAAACCCTGTTGGGCCAGTTTCGGCTATCCTGATATCAACAAAAGTTGCCATTGAAAATCAACCTTAAGACCTGCTTTATTGAAAATTAAACAATAACAAGCGAGGTCTAAAGTCCTGTTGTTCTTGTGATTTACATAATTTGATAACTTTAATGTCACATGCTAAAAATACATGTAGCATGGGAAATTCAATTCCAACAGTCTTGTTGTCTCTCCGTTTTACTCCAGTTTTCGCAGAGTAGAACCATAAAACACATTTGTTGAAAGTAACCGAGACCTTTAAACACAACCATCCTTTCCTTTATGGCTCTTTGTGAACACTGCTTCTTCATCATATTCCTCCCTGGCATCTTGGAGCAGTGGAAGAGCTGGGGACGGGTAATGTCCGCCACATTCAGACGCACTTGTCCACACATTTGTCCCTAACAGGGAAACTTGTAGGCTGCTACATTATTTTCAATCAGTCAAACCTTCACACATTCCTGATTCCATGATTATTGTCCCCCGAGAGTGAGTCCTCATTTCACCCACCACATAATAAGTTCGTGCTTTCACTGAAAATAATATATTGATTAGTTCAATGCATGATAACACTGCACTTTGCATGATGAAAGTTCTTTTGTTGAAAAGGGTTTAATCCCACAATGAGGCTACACGCCTTATGCCTTAGTTTTCTTGAACCTTCAGGTGAAACTGGCCCAAGTGGTTTTTTATCCTTTGTGTTTCAACTGAACTAGCTCCGCTTAGGTCCCCTCAAATTGGATGGAATAAAAACGAGGATGTGAGTTGTGATCTTTGTCTACAATAAAGTCAAATACTGGCAAAAATGTACAGTTTATATTTTTTATAATTTTTAGTTTTTGATTGTATAGTTTTTTATTGGAACAGTATTGTAAACTTGAACTAAGCTTAAATTGAAGAAAATCAATGTCGGCAACAAAAACTACCTATTGAAATCTGTCATTACATGATGTTTCGACGTCTCGTGGACGCCAAGGTGAGAACACCCTTAAAAACACCAAATGAGTCTTGTGCACAAACGATCCGAATTTGATAAAATAATACTGTTTGATTATGACTTTGAGTATATTGTTTCAAGAGTTTGGAATGTCCAAAACAATTACAATGGCAATTATTAAAGACGCGTTGCCAGTTCAACGATGATATGTCTCAAAGCGAAGACGCCAAATGACAGCATACCAATTCATATAAATCCCGGGTATCTGGTATATAATATGGTTATATGGAATATAATCAATGGACTCTTCTTCAACTTAAGTTCCTTTTTCGGAGCATCCTGAAGTTATTTTGTCCAGCAGCTCAAGATACGGCTGTCCTCACCAACACTATTATGCTGCAGTAAAATAATCCAAGTATTACCACCTGATGTCTGTCTGTCGCAAATGTCCCTTTTAGGACATAAATTAGATTCCTTTTTTGATTCAAAACACTGAACTCTTTTGGCTTGTCAACGTGACAGCTACGTTTTAGCTTTACAGCACCTGTGGTATCCGTATATAATGGTATACTACCCTGATCGACCACAATTGAGAGATCCCAACAAAACCTGGCCCTTTCCTAACAGAATAGTCTTCTATATTTTTCTTGTAGTTTATGTGTTCCTCAACAGTGGACTAAGCGTATCATTAAATTGAGCCGCATGCTAGGTTCGCAGACATCCAGGAAAGCAGAACTGAGAGTGAGGGACATATCACAAAGCGTGCTGGTCCCAGAAGGGATGCTTCAGCCCAATACAGAACCTTTTGCTCCAGCCTGGGGAGGCCTTCCCCCCCTCGACTCGGGCTGATGAGATGATGATCTTTCCTGTGAGAAATCTTGTCTCAAGTAAAATCTGAGACATAAAATATTATTTTAGTCATAACATGATCAAATATAACCATAATCAGATGCCGACATGCCGTTGAAGGCACGTTCATATTCCCTCTCCCTTGTTAAACTTTTTCATATTCCCCCCTCTTGCTTCATCCATTCCCATACCGCCCCGGCGCGACCCTTCCTAATCATGATGAGCATAATGCATTCAATTGGATGCGGAAGCACCTTACTCTAAAACACCAAGGCAACCAAAATTAAAGATCTACTCAACATAAATCATGAAATAAATTAATGATGCCCCTTTGCATTGATAGCAAAATGACAACAGCATACTGAATGGTGCATTGCTTGTTTCTACAATGGAGTGAAACAGCGGTCCCCCTATCGTGTACTAAAATTCCGAAGTAGTTTACATCCATTTGGCATACTTTTGGCTCGCTTAGCTTTGCATTCGGACCAGTCTCATGGATATCTTGGTTAATATTAGCACAGACGTCAGAGGACTAAAATCTCAGAGAATGCTCAAAGGTAGTTGTAAGCAGAAGAATCACGACATTATTTAGGCAACGTATAGCACCTGCACTCGCCCGTCGTAGTTGATAAAAACTTACAACAGACTCCTGGTAATGCTCAAAGGTAGTTGTAAGCAGAAGAATCACGACATTATTTAGGCAACGTATAGCACCTGCACTCGCCCGTCGTAGTTGATAAAAACTTACAACAGACTCCTGGTACGTATAAGTGGTCGTGTGTAGTGTTGAAAAACACGACGGAAGTTTACTAAATAACATCGATATTTTTTACCTAATGTATGTTAGTTGTGGTCCACGAGGCAAAAATTATTTATAAATGAGCATGTGTTGCTAAACTAAATATATTTTTTTAAATCAACCCCAATTTTTCCAAGAATCTTTATCATTTCAAAGGTTTGGAACATTGTATTTTCATATTCGTATCTTCCTTCGTCTGTGTGTGTTTGTGTGTATGTCTGTGTGTGTTTCTGTGTGTGGGTGTGTCCACGTGTGCGAAAGTGTAGACTGTGTGTGGCTGTTTCCCTGTAGGTGTGTGTGGATGTGTTTGTTGGTTTAAAAGGCGCATTTTGAAGAATAAACTAAAATATCGCTTTATTTGTTTAAGTTGCGTGTTATGTATTTTATCTTTTCCCGTTCCCTTATTAATTGATTTCTTTATTTCAATTCTAGTGAGTGTAATGGCAAAATTGACATTGATCTTTCTGCTTCTGCTACCAGAATGCATAACAGGGATCAAAGATGCAGGTAAGTATAGCGAACATTATACAGCAATTTATCCACCCAAACATCCGTTCATCCCTTTGCCTGTCCAACTATACACCCATCGTTTTGGGTGGGTGTTTATATGTGTTACTGGGTGTGGTTGTGAGCACAAGTGCCAAGAGGAAGACGCAAAGGAAGGACCATACAAAAACCGTACATGAAGGCCCTCGCATAACACGGAATATCGATTTTACCTCATTTTTGTCCCTTTTTAGGAAGTTTTTTAAGGTAAATTTATATCTAAATTAGCCTACTTTCAAACATCTGTAAATTTATAACACATATTTCTGTCTGTACCTGGCGCATGTGTGGACTTATTTATGCTTAGAACCAATTAAGGTAGAACAAAATTTTGGAAGGCTTTGTAAACAAAGTTTGTAAACAAAGCTTATAAGCAATACATGCCAGGCAGTTGTTGGGGAGCATTTATGAAAATAATAGGTAAGTGGTTTTCGTGGTTGTAAAGCGAATTTTGCTTTTTAGTCTTTGTCGCAGTAGATTAATAATGCTTGCTTTGACTTCATTAAATTTACGATTTTTTGTACGTAGCTTTCTAAAATGTGCAATATCTGGGTTTGTTTATCTAGGTATAATAAAGGCGTAACAGTGCTCCGACTATAGAAAAAATTTTGCCAATTTTCTGGACTCAAACATTCGGAATCAATTTTTAAAATTACTTTATGCCCCCATCTTATTAAAATGAACATAGTATTCCCTTGTAAATGTAAACAATGATATGCCAGCAAATATTGGGCCGAATAAGAAGAAGCTGTAAGCGGTCACCCACGATAACACTATTTTGTATACTATAAAGACACATCGGCATCTGTAACAATCTTCGTTCAAAACATTTACATACAAAATTTAATTAAAAAATCGGTCATGAATAAAGGTTGAACAAAATGTGTCTTGACAACACGGTGACAGATGAATAAAGATTGAACACAGTATGTTTTGATAGTAACTGTGACAATTGTGGTGTCTGCGTGTGTGTGGACTTATTTACACTTGCAATCAAGTCCTGAGTCAGCGAGAGAGGTAGTCCTCTAATACCATAAACATAGCAAAGGAGCGTGATCAACTTTATCATAAGTAAAACTGAAATCCAGACAGATAGCATTAACTGAACTACATATCTTTATGAGGATTTAGCCAACAATTGATCACAGTCCACTCTGCAATCTCATAATAGTTAATACAAAGTAGGCTTCAATACGAAATTAAGATCTGGGAATTTATTGCAAATATCAATCAATCAATCAATCAATTATTTCCATCTCCAAATCAATATATACATAAGTAGGTACAAAATCTATTACAAAAGAAAAAAGGATGTGAAGGAGATGTGGATACCACATAAACGCAGAGCGTGATTAGTTGTAGCAACCAAAAAAAAAGTTTCAAGAAAAAACAGTCAGAACATAATACAAATATTCATAGCCATCCCAGAACGTGAAACCCCTCCCTGAAAACCAATCACTATCATAACCCACCCATACCCCTGCACAAATAAAGACACACAAACAGGATTACATTAACAGCATACTACATAATCCATATACGCGATAGACGAAAGACAAAATGCCAAATTGGAGAAATGGACAAATCGGTTGAGAAAAAAGTGATTTTTAAAAAGCCTGCTGATGTAAAATGGAAAAAGTAGAAGGGAAATATTTAATGATAATGATTAATAATATGAGCTTTCAGTGCAGTTTTGAACTTGAATATAGAAGAACATATTTTAAGGGAAGGGTTTAGTGTGTTCCAGAGTAAGGCACCTTGTGATTGAATAGTGTTTCTGGCAAGTAGAGTATTTGTAGGCTTTTGACATAGAGCTCATTAGAAGTCAGAGGATCATGTGAGGATGTCTTTGTTCACAATTGAGTATAGTTATATCATAAAACATTTCATTGGGGTGTAACAAACCGTGACTATATTTAAACATAACGATTTTAAAAGAGATATTTGTAGAATATCGTAAATTGACGGTCTCAAGGGTAATAAAAAGAGGGGTCGGTATATGAGCTAACCATAGTGAGTTGGTACAGGTTCTAATAACACGTTTTTGCATAGAAAACAACGTATCGAAATGATGTGTGTTTTGTATGCCCCATTGTACGCAAATAGCTGGATAGGAAGAACAAATGATTATAAAGGGTACGGAGTGAGTTTTTGTGGGTTTTATAAGGGCGAATTTTCGAATGATCCATTTATTTGGAGATTATCTTACAGACATGGTAGTATGGAGTTCAAACGAAGATCATCATCAATTAAGATGCCTAAAACTTGGTAGTGTGGACGAGAGGTTTCTTCTTTATTAATCAATTTTATTTGTTTTATCTATTTTTTTACTGTATTTGTTTCTCGAAATCATGTAATTAGTTTTTTTTAATGTTTTTTATTTTAAAGAGAGTTTATTTAGTTTAAATAAACCAATTAGATATGTACATAATTCAGTAGTTAATTTAGATTCAAGACCTAATGCATTTTCATGGGAAAAGAGTTATATTGGTATCATCGGCCAAAAAATAATGACTTGCGACGTTGTGAGCATAAGGGGGAGATCATGTATATATAATAGGAAGGAGTGTGGACCTAGAATGGATCCTTGCGGTACACCACAGGTTATTGTAGAAAACGACGACGTTTCCTGTATGATAACGTATGTTTCCTATCACTAAGGTATTTTGACTCATAGTCTAGCTAGCCGCGGATACCATATTCAATAAGTTTGATTTAGTAGAATACTATGATTTATGGTATCAAAAAGGCTTTACTCAGGTCTAAAAAATAAACCAAAGTTACATGATGTATTGTCCAGTTCTTCAGTGAGTAACTTACAATAAAATTCATTGATTGCCATGTAAGTTGACCTTTTGGAGGGACGGTAGCCGAACTGGTTTGGACTCAGGATATTGTGGAGAGAAATAAAGTTTTAACAAAATTCCGATTGTAGAGATTTTTTTCGAGGAGTTGGAAATTGCGTGAAGAATGGATATATAGGCCTGTAATTAGAGAAGGTTATATGCAATCGCAGCTTTATAAAATAGTTTACTTTGGCGGATTTTATTTTAACGCTTGATGGATAAGTGCCTGTTGAAATAGATATTTAAATATATGGAGTGAGGGACGTTTACTAAGCTCGGGGATAATGGATTTGAGAAGTTTAGTACTGATACCATCAACCAGTGCTTGAAACACTGTTTTTTCAGTTCCAGGTTAAGTTTATAATTTCTTCCTTAGAAGTTGGAGAAAAGAAAGAAAAAGGCACTTGCTGCGAGCTATTGGTTAAATAGGTGAGGGTAAAATTGGGATTCAGGTTCAGGAAATTTTAATGCCAGATTGATACAATATTGTAAAGAAATCTGATTGGGATTGGCAATATCGGCTGTTTCAGTTATTTGTCACCATTAGGATCTTGTGAAAATGAAAACGTCGGTAATTTGAAAAGCGATTAGTTCTACCTAATAAATTATTAAGTGGTTGCCACCATTTTTCAATATTGTTTTGTTGAGTTCTAGTTTAGTAGTTGATATTAGGTTTTCTTACGCATAGACGGAGAGTAGTAGTAACATATTAGCTTAAATTTTCTTATTTTAAGTTAGTGTATTTATTTGTGCTGTTTTTGTTAGTGTTGGGTTTGGATAGGTAATTCTTGTAAAGCTTGTCTTTAGTGTAATGACTTAATTAAACCACTAGTAATCCAGGGTTTCTTTGGTTTGGTATTATGTTTGGCTATTTTAATTGTGTTTATAGGGCAGTGATGTTAATTACTTCTGTAAGTTATCAGTAATTTAGTATAGGCCTCATCTGAATTAGAACTGTGGGGTTGAAGGTTCCAATCTACAAGTGAAATTGCGTTTTTTAACCCTTTAAGATATCTGGTTTTAATGACGTGGACGTTTTCGTTGTGCAGCTTTTGGGTTCAATACAATGCGAGTTTTTATTTGTGATTGAAAAGATGGGGAAATGGTCGGAAAGATCAGTAAACGGAAATGCCAGATTTGATATCATGCACGATCATTTGTGAATATGTTGCGATAAGAGTGGCAGAAAATAACCCCGTGCGGTGATTTTTATTCGGTAGGTCTATCAATACATTGCATTAAACTGGTTAGAACCTGAGATAAATTAACCAAAATTGCTAACAGTAGCCCTTTCAACATACTTTAGCAAATCCAGGTGAAATCGCCCACGCGATGTAACACAATTTTTCTCTAGTGATTAATATTGAGGGATATTAGTTATCTCTGTGGTGAATGGTGAAATCCTCTAACACAATGATTTCAGGTTTGTAAAGACACCAATTACAAGATTGGGATAAGTTAGTTATTTCGATGAAAAATTGAATCGCAATCATTGCAATTAATTTTTTTTAAATCGGGTCGTTTTATATACTGGAATTGTTTTGGATGTACAAAGAGTGATGCCCAACCCCCGCTGCTACCAAGTCGATACAATTTCAATGGATAGGTCAGGAAGATCGATCAAGTTTGCGTCTTCGTTGAAGCTAAACCATGTTTCCGTGAATGCGATACGTCAAAGGAACAGGATTAAAGGTTCCCATGGCCTCGGCCCGATCGCTAATGGCTTCGTCCCCAGAAGCCCAGATTTACCGGAAGTAGTCCACATTTTGATATCAACAAGCATGACAAGAAAGCTACTATTTTCTTCATTACCCTGTGCAACTCTTAGGGCCAAAGGCTTGTTTGGTTTGGAAGTAATGCGCGAACCTGTACCCCAATTTGGTCGCCCAATATGTTATTTACAAAGTACTCTATGGGGCTTACGAAATCATAGGTTTCTGCTTATCACATTGAAACGCTGAAATATTCGGCGTGATGAAAAAACCTTACAGGTGGGGGTTTTTGGGTGAAGGCCAATATCTCAAGATGAAAAACTCCATATCTTAAATCGGGCCATCCCCCTTTAAGAGCAGCAAGGTAATTGGTAATATCATTGGAGTGTTTATTAAGATTGGGGCGTTTGAGATGGAGTAAGGGAAAGGATCACAATTCACAGTATTTATTAGTAGGGGCATAAATAATACTGTTGTAATATGTATAATGCAGTTTTTTACAAGTAGAATTTCGGGCGATATTACAATAATATCAGAGATTGGAGATTTAGAATTGAGAGTGCTGTCAAATATGAAAGGATTAAAAATGGCATTCGACATAAAGTTGTTCAAGTCAGACGGAAGAGACTAAAAAAAATAACGACAAGACAAATAATTAAACAAAAAATAATCTACGTAAAATGTAATTCAATAGATGACACAATTAACGTTATTTGTTCATAAAACCGGCCCCAGCCAGCCCGAGCAAAATATACAATAGTGGCCGATGACGTATTCTGGAAGAATATCAAGGTATTCTATATTTAATTTGGGATCAGGTTTATATAAATTTGTTTTTGATCCAGGTATAACAACTTCAGAGTTTCTTTTATATGGCTATACCTTCATTCAAGAAGGGTCATTTAAGAATCGTGATCCAAATCGTGAAATATCAATGGAGTGCCTATAAAAGTAAAGGATGCAAGAAATCCAAACAATGGCGGCACAATGTTTTTCGCAGGTGATTTCAAAAGAGAAACATTTAATTTGATTTTCAATATTTTAAGACAGATTTCTAGCAGATTTTCGCTATTTAATTCAAATACTAATCGTTCCATTTCAGAGACCCGGGCTAAATAGCGTTCGGTTTTGATATTATAAGGAATGTGATTCGAATTAATGTCTGGTATTGTTTCTAAAGAGCATTCAAAGTCATATTGGATACTTTAATTACGTATATGTATCATATTGTTGGAAAAGGTCAAACGATTTAACTACATATGCGTGAACATGACGGATATCCTTATTTCCCTCATATTTGTTGACTAGAATTTCAATTACGTGATAACGGTTGAAGTGAAGAAAAACAACACAAGGCAAAGTATACCCACAAAATAACCGACATTCAAACTCAGCGATCTAGCCCTTATATTATTTTGTATAGGTGTAAGGTTATTATTAGTCCGGTTGTCACGGAAACATTTCCATATGTTGATGGAACGCAAGTTTTGTCAACTGGAAATAGTTGTTATGCTGGTAATCGTCATTTGTCAGTACCTGCATTTAAGTTCCTCTTTGGGAATGATTCGTGCGCAACTGGTAATGAGCACGTTTCAACATTGTACGCATTTGATTTCAACTGTGACTAGAAGCATAATCATTCACAAACACAAAAGTTGAGCAATAATATGTTGATGGTATAAACATAAATTGAAAAACAACGCATATTCAGGTGTTTTAGATGTTGATAGTAGAATTAATATTTTTACACCTGATTAAAACAGTGAATAATTACATATTGTCACGGGTAACTTGCCCCTTATTCTTAACAACCTATCTTCTATAACACTTAAATATTTCATAACATTTTTGAAACATAAGTTTTTTTACATGAAATTGGGTTCTTTTTTTTCTAACTCAACCAAACCCCACTGCGTGTCTTTGGCATCACTAGTAGGGCCATGCTACCGCCTGAATCCCATATTGTCTGCCCATTCTAGTTAAGTTTGTAGTTAAAATAATTCTTTCTATACAAAGGTCAATGCGGCTCAACTTTGGTGAACATGACAGTTGGAAACGCTGTTCACGTTTCAACACCAAACTATCCGTACTACTACCCTCCAAATCAAGAATGCCTTTGGCTAGTGAGTTCTGTTGGAGGCCGAAGCTTTGCCATTCGATTCGCTCGTTTGAGAAGCAAACAGAAAGGGATTTTTAAACCATTGGGAGAGGGTATGCAGTTACGACAGCAAACGAAAACTCGTCAATTTTCTCGCTAATTCAATCACATGTGGTGGTGTCTTGGAGGAGCCAGTACTGTGGTTGAAAATTTAGTTCTGGATATCGCCCGGATCAGCAGCGGATTAATTACAGATGGAGTGTAGTTTTAGAAGTCGGTAAGGCATCTAGTTTAAGTCCTAGCTAAGTAGCCCTTAATAATTAGTAAATTAATTGTCATTTTGTTCATCCCCAATTGCTTGAACGCCCCCACGTGAATATCGCCTTTAACATTAACAATTTTTTAAAACAATGTCAATTTGCCGACACAATACCAAACGTTTTCCAGCTCACTATGCTCGGCGGGTAAAATAGGTGTACCTGGCGAGCGGAGCGATCCTGGAAGTTTACCATCAAAAATGTGAGAAGCGGGGGGGGGGGGGGACCAATATCATTACAAAATTGTTCACTTTATGATATTAGCAAAGTAATATCTTTAGTAATAATCAGTAAATCAAAAATATTTCGTCGACCGCGTTACATAATGACGTAATCAACGTTTGTTTTGTACTATCGACTAATCTATATTCACTAAATTCAAAACCTCGAAGTGGATTAATGAGCAAAATATTAATAATTATGACGTATTTGCAAACGCTAAAATTGTCTGCGTCACATAACGACGTATTTGTTCAAAAATGATTCTGCGCGGCGCCCATGCATGTCGTATCTGCATTTTGGAAGTATTCGCCATTTTACATGGTGACGTATTTTTGCGACGTATTTTTCAGTTTACGGTAAAGTTGCTATTTTGTCGTTTTCACATAGTGCCGTATTTGCGCAAACGCATCACATAACGACGTCTTTGGCGACGTATTCAGGCTGAATGAACGCGTGCATTATAATAGTTGGCATGTAAGGAGGAGGGGTTCCCGTGCTCCCCCAGTACTTAACCAAACCAACTTTTGGGGATGACTTTTAGGGTCCTTTAATACATTCCAGATGTTAACAGTGAAATAAGTGAGTGCTCTTTAGCTATCCAAGATGACCGCCAATATGGTTGCCAACATGATCAAATTTAAGAAATGTCATATATCGGGCTAAAATTTGATAAAAACATCAATGATATCATATATATTTTTTACCTTTCATTTTATTACGATATATAAAATTCAAGATGGCGGACAAAATATCATTTAAAATGGCCGCCAAAGTGGTCAAAGTTTAGAAATATCATATATTAGCCAAAATTTGATAAAAGTATAAATGAAATCCCTAAGTTATGTCTTTCCCCTTTGCTAATTCATTTGTGGCACTTTCATTTTACAACGATTATTCAATTTAATATGTCGGACAAAATGGCATTCAAAATGGCCGCAAAGGGGGCCCATTTCTAGTATAGAAGTATCATATATTAGCCAAAATTTGATAAAACATTTATGAAATGATTATACGCTTTTAAGCTTTGCCAATTTAGTGATTTCCTTTTGATATAGGACATTTCTTAAATTTGATCATTTTAGGCGGCCATATTGGTGGCCATCTTGTATATGTCAAGAGCACTCACATTTATTCGCTGTTAACATCTGAAATTTATTTAAGGACCCTAAAAGGCATGCGAAAAAGTTGGTTTGGTTAAGTACTGGGGTGCACGGGAATCCCCCGTACATCTCCAACTATATATTATTGATTATTGGCTGCGTGGTAGACTTTCAGCGCAATTTCCTTAGTACCGTGTTTGCTGAAGTGCCTTTGTGCGAACAAGACAAAACCTTGGCACCAAAATGTATAGTTCATAATTATTTACAATTGTCGGACATTCGAAAATGTTGGCTGCAAAACATGCCGAGTTCCTTTTTTTGTGCCAAGTGTATTAGAATGTAGTTGTGTGTGCGTGTGTGTGTATATTGTTTATGTATGTTTATTTGTGTGCACATATGTACAATATTAATGATGTACTCATCAATTCATTGCAGTGCCATGCAAGGAAAGGAGCATTTGGTGTGATACAGGCGACGCTTGTGTCGGTGACATGCTACTGTGCAGCGACTACCCACAATGCCTGAATGCGCCATTGTTTTGTGGTAAGTAAATCAAAAGTTATCGTTCAAATACATAAAACTACAATGTTGGTAAAACTATGTTTTTATTCGTTTTTAATATTTTTCTCTTGAAAAGAATGGCTTTGATCATGCTAAATAAAAAAAAATCGGATTGGCATTGTTTTGTTAATTGCAAAAGGCTAATATTATAGAAATGAGGTTTTCCGATGAGTTGATGAGATTTTAAATGCGAACTTCTAATCGTAGAATTATTTAGCCAAATCTACCAGACGTATACCATGTTACAAACATCTCTACATTTTTAATAATCAAATTGTTGTGTTTCTCGAAATGGATCTTACTTCATTATATATATTACAAAAGGCGCTATAGCCAATGAATTTTTAAAACTGGTGGAGCAATAACAAAATATAAAATATACACAGGCATATTTATGCAAACCTTTCTAAGCTTCTTTTAATTATGATTTCCCCAGTGTATTAGCAGTCTATTGACGGGTGATGTGCCCGTAGCCGGTAGGGGAAATAGTATGTCTATTTCCCTGATAAAAAAATATGTAGTATTTCGTGGTGTGAGTGCATCAAAGTGCAATCTCCGGCGTCTCCAAAAACTGCATAATCGGAAGCGAGCTCAGCTACCTTGCAACCGAAGAGCATTCGCACTTCTCCATCCTCAAAGGCCTGTATTGGTTGTCTGTTGCTGTTTATTCCGTACTCTTGTCCAAGCGTATAAACCAATGTATACAACATGGTTATCTATCTTCCTTTACTATATATCAGCGATTTCTTCAAAATGTAAACAATTCGCGCCCCCTTTTTTTCCAGTGAGTTTTTGTGCACAAACAGATCGGTGATCGGTTCTTCTCTATCATTGCCCCTAGTCTTTTTATACATCAGCGAAGCTACTTCTTCCATTTTCATGATTTTAAGGAGAATATTGGTTTTGTTTCAATTTTCGAAGGCAAATTAATATTATACACGGTGACAATGTATTAAAAATATATTACGAATTACGAATATATTTTATTTCCCACTTAAGTCGTCTAGATCTAGAAGTCATTACCTAATTAGGTTGATGTAACTGACACAATGATTTTGAGTGGCAACAAAAACTACGGTTTGTGGCAATCAACAATAAATTGAGACTTATTGCACTCACAAATCGATGTTTTCATTAGACTTCACTCAGGGACCTCACTATAACTCTGGGAATGAAGTTATAGAGAAGTAGTTCAAACTATTTTTCCTAGGAAATTAGTACAAACTATTTCTCCACGGAATAGCACCAGTAATGTAAATCGGCGAATGCATTGGCATGATTAGGTCATGAATATTTCTAATTGCGACCAATGATTTGCTATTTAGTTCGTGAATATTTAGCATGTGTAATAATGAAATTTTATTTTCCGTTTTAAAACTAAACATGACTGCTGTTAGCGCAATTTTAAATGTTTGGCTTAATGCTGTTACAGATACTTGTAATAACGAAGATTTCAGCTGTATCTCTGCTCCTGGCTGTGTGGATCACTCACTCGTATGTGATGGTGTCCGTCAATGCCTGGACGGATCTGACGAATGGAATTGTTGTGAGTATGAAAAAGAATAAAATGACACTGTATTCTGAATAAAGAATAAAATGACACTGTATTCTGAATATCAGGCATGGAAAATCGTACAGCAACAAAATCAAACTAGCAAACAAAACCATCTATTCAATAAAACTGAGAAATCATGCAAGATGTGGGGAAATCTGGCTGCTATTGTATCCTCAATTATTTTTAAATTTTTTTGTGATTATTTCATTTCTGTGTGTAGCTTTTGGAAAATATTCCTAACAGGGAAAGTACCTTATTTCATCATGCGAGAAAAATGGAATTTCCCTAATTCTATATTACAATCTGTTTGCATGCTCAGAGACATTTGTAGAAAAGCTACTATAAATAGTTGGGGATTTTCCAGGTATGGTACAAGCTAAGGATTGCAAAATAGGTGAATTTAAAGATGATGTCATTTGGGTGAGATCCAATTGGACAAAGTTAGGCTATGTTTATGCATGATGCTACTGTAATAACCTATTTTAGATAATGGGGATGTGAAATACACCTGGCACAAAAAGTATCTCGGCATGTTTTTCGATCACAACTGTGCCAAAGTCAGACCATTTTGAAAGTTTCGAAATATACATTTTGTTGCCTAGGTCTTGCTCTTTTATTTAATACCTGGCTTGTAAAAAAGCGTGCAGAAATGGCTGAGATAGAACGCCCGAAAGACGCAAAACCCCAAACTAAAAGTTGCAGTTTTGGGATTTTTCAATGGGCATTGCAGTGTACTGGGACACGAACACGCGGACTACTATCAATATTGCAAGTAGGCTTTCTCGCTCATTCAGTCGGAAAACCTCTTTGTGTAAAATCAATACACAGGTATTATTGCGTTGTACCACACAGTGACCATTGAAAAATAAAAAAACTGCAACTTTTGGTTTGGGGGTTTGCGTCTTTCGGACACTCTATCTCAGCCATTTTGCACGCTTTTTTACAAGAGAGGTGTTAAATGAAAGAGCAAGACATAGGCAACAGAATGTATATTTCGAAACCTTTCAAAATGGTCTGACTTTGGCACAGTAACTCTAATCGACAAACCTGCCGAGATACTTTTTGTGCCAGGTGTATTATAAATAGTGCTCACTAGAAAGACTTTTTGGTCAGTAGTTATCTGCAGGGTTGGTAGATCTGAGCAGTATTCCAGGATTTATTATATCTAGATACCACATGAGCGTAAAACTAATTTAATCTGCTGTCAGCTTTGAAGCCTAAAGTGTTGGGAAGCAAAATAGGATTCCAAATTGTGGGCCTAAAAGTGGACATTTGAAACAGACGGAATTCGTGGTGATATTTTTTACATACCCTGGACTGATATACTGCAGAGTATTTGTCTCGCCAAAGGACCTATAGAACCTTTGTCTTGACCTGCTGGACAACGTTATCTTCAGTATCAGTATAAGGTTTATTAACAATTGCCATCACGACTACTGTGTGTAGAGGAATTTTAGTGTACAACCTAAAGAGCGCAGGTCCCCTCATAAGGACCTAGTCATATGATGTTTATTTCTATTGATTGTGCTCACCATTGTAATTGTTTCGAACTTATTGAATCAATCGTTTAATCAAATAAAATAAAAAATCAGATTATTTGTACACAAGGCTCGTTTGTTTGTAGTTAAAGGGTATTTGTGACCTTGGTATCTACGAGATCACCTATCACTTCCACTAAACCTGTGACATTGTCCATTCCCGCTCGTTTCCACCAAATGATGAAAATAAAGAATATGATTTGGGAATAGGAAGACATTTCTCCATTTTTTAACATTTTCCCCATCGTGCCACTGACTGTGAAAGAAAATGCCCGCTTGCTTCCCTTTATGATAAATGTGTCTGCTCCAAATATCAGTGTATTAATGGTTCTGTTCACTTTAAAGACGTACATGTTCCTATAAACTTCTACATTTATATTTACTTAAAGATGCTTGTGGGATTGAATTCTCAAACATTTCCGATGCCGGGCCTATTTACCTGGCCTCCCAGAACTATCCTAACAACTATCCACCCGATTTGGACTGTGTTTGGATATTTGCGGAGAACATTCCAGGAACCTACGTTGTTACCATACTAGACTTACAAACGGAGTGGTGGGACTATTTAATGATAGGAAAAGGACAAACCATTTCATCCCAGAGCTTAGTAGTGAAGAAATCTCTATGGTACTACCCGAAAACAGTTTTAGTCCCAGAAATGAAAATGTGGATAAAATTTGCTTCCAATAATGCAGTGCAATTTCGTGGTTGTTTGGTGCAAGTTGAAAGAAAACCTCACCAAGGTGAGTGGTGATTATGTTTTAAAATCTCGAATAATTGATACATGATCTACTCAGCAATTCTTCTTCTTCTTCTTCTTGGCTTTTGTTATTTACTCATTACGGCGTTAGGGTGAAATATACCTTCACCCTAACGACTCCATTTGTATTAATTTATGCAAATGAAGGATAATCCACTAAAATAACAAAGATATGAATATTAAATAATTTAAATAACTATAAGAGCTCGTTATAACCTAATGAATATTTAAACCTTCCCCCTGTCATTTTAGAGATATTATTATTATTAGCCAGCTTAACCATATATTTTTTTTATTTAAATAACCATTAATAACTAATTAGCTGTAAGAAATCATTGATTATACCTTACTAAATACTGTATATCCCCAATTTTTGTAGTTGAATGTCTACCAGAACAGTTCCAATGCGCCAACGGATATGGCTGTTTAGATCCTACAATGAGGTGCAACCTCCCTGTGGAGTGTTTGGACTTTTCAGATGAAATGAACTGTGGTAGGTTTTGTCAAAGAAAAAATATAACAGATGAAGTGAAGATGGACGTTCTTTTTTAAGTTACGACGTTTAACATTTAGATAAAAGATAAACTAGTTATACCTGCTGCTGGACTATGCTAAGTTGCGTGGTTAAGTTGGCTAGTCCGCACAGCGACAAACAACACATTATTCAAAGCTATACATTATTTGAGACTAGTGTGGACCTGGTTGAATTACTGACAGCATGACCGAATAGCGATGAATGTCTTGATGGACTACGTCGACAGACAAAACTGACTGACTAGTATTGCATTAGTCCAACTTGATGGACTAACCACACTGACTACTTAGCGAAGTATGGAGGAATTCAAGCGCAATCTTACATATTTCGGAATCTTAAACTCTCAAAATCAAGTTTGCAGGTATGACTTGAAATGTGTTAGTATTTCTTTTATAATCATATGGTTTTTTTTTCAAATCATGCAAGTAAACGGACAGAAATTACAGCACAGTAGCCTATGGGACCGTGGGAAACAAACAATTGCTCATAACACAAAACTGCAAAATCTGGATCAACTCTAATTTGTGAATAATCTTTTCTCGGGGATATCTAGTGAACAATGAATAAAACAGAACCTTTAACCTTTAATAACTCACGAACCTTTAACATGCTTGGTTTATTACGACTCTGAAAGTTGAATACAATTTTTGTTCAAAAATATGTAATTTTAATTACGATATGCATAGGTTCAAATTAGGCATCAGACTTAACCTTTCTAAAAACAATGATTTTGGAAAATGGATTCTTATCAACAAGAGAAACACTTCATTTATTTTCTATAATTCCATTCATTCAAGAATATTGTTCTAATACCACTCTGATCATACCACGTGACAACGAAGTAGACGTAACCTCCCCATTTTACCCGTCGTATTATCCGGATAGTATTGACTGCTTTTGGAGAATTACCAGTGAAGAAAGAGAAGGATTTATTATGGTTTCTTTCCTTGAGCTAGACCTTTATTCTTACGAAGATTTCCTGACGATTGGGCTCGGAAATGATTTTCAAACCTCAAACGTGCTTTCTCGACTAAGTGGCCGAAACACTCCTCGAGCAGGTACCATCAACGGAACTGTTATGTGGTTGAGATTCACAACAAATGATATAGGACAAATATCCACCGGATTCAGATTGCAATTAAAATGGCATCGAACGTATGGTATGTCACTTAGTTATCAGTACTTTTGAAAGTTAATCATTTAGTAGCAAAGTTGGCTAACCGACACTTTAGACATCGAATTTGAGAAACATAAGATTTTGTCAGAAACTCTGCTTTTTTATATTCTATGAATATTGACAAAGGAAAAATATAATAAAATTATGCTGAATTGCGAAGAGATTAAATTTTAAAGAAAATGTATTGTTTGGTACAAAACCTTACAAAAGATTTTGCCATTAAGCCAGTAGACTTGCAAAAGAACATAAGAAAGGTCATTGCACCACTGTCCGGGAATGCTTCAGTAATCTCTTTTGTATAATAAATTACACTCGTATTGAGCTTTTCACAACAATAATACAATGCTGTTTCTCATGTTCTTTTGTTCTTCTATTATTATATTTTTCCTTTGCCAATATAGAAAAATACAAAAGCATCTGTGTGTGAATTTAGAAACAATGTTGTTTCTCATGTTCTTTTGTTCTTCTATTATTATATTTTTCCTTTGCCAATATTTATAGAATATACAAAAGCATCTGTGTGTGAGTTTCTGTCAAAATATTTTGAGGAGAACATTGCCTTTTGAAGTTATGTCTAAAATTGCCAAAATTACTCATTGACTTTACATGCAAAATTAAATATCCATGGAACCACGACAAAAATTCATTTCACATCAAACTGCTTGCCAGAATCGTTTTGAGCAGCCAAAATGGCCATAGAATCTACTCGTTTAAATAGAGATTAAATAGTGATTGTGCCTTCATTTAATATATTTGAATATAACAAAATTGTCTTCCCTTGTAGTTCCATGTTATCCAAACGAATTTTTATGTGCAAGCGGATTTGGCTGTTTGGTTTCGTGGATGGTATGTGATAGTCAACCTCAATGTTATGATGGGTCAGATGAAGAAGATTGTGGTGAGTGCTAAAGTCGTTTTAATATTAAATTGTTAAAGTAATATTTTACAGACAATGACTAATATGTTCAAAAAGAATGGAGTTCGATTCAAATGTGAACTCCCGACGGAAGTACCTTTTTTGACACGACATTTAGCACAAATGATCTTATTTTTTTAAACCAACAATATTTTGGAATGTACAAAACACATAATGAGCACAACAAGGGTATAATCCCTATTAATACAGTTTGCACTCTAGTTAGAAATGACATATATGTGTTATATGGCCTCCATTTTTCTGATTAAACTTTTAAAAATATTATTTTCTCAATTTTATTTGAGAAAAGATTTCTCACGGGAAAAGCACTTTGTTTACTATAAAAGAGAGAAAAGGGGATTCCCAAGAGTTCTTTTGCTAAGTGCAACTGTTTAGATTGCACAATAGGGGAAGTGGGGAATTCCCCAAGGATGCTAAACTTAGAAACTTGTTTATGTTTTGAGATCAAAACATTGTAAGATCAGGGAATTTCCCCACAGAGTTATATATGGAAAGTGATGTGATGTCTATTTTTAGACTGGGATCTTTGTGAAGTCAGCATATATTTGAGATTTGAGCTAAGTCTCGCCGTCAGCAGTTGCAATCAGCTATGCAGTATGGTTATAGCTAGTTTTATCTACAATAATGGTAGATATATGCTCCACACAGTGCCAGGATTTATTATATTGTCAATTCCATGTGAGCAGAGTGCTGTAATTATTCTACTGTCGTCTTTGAAGCCGAAAGTGCTGGGAATCAAAGTAGGATTCCAAATTGTGGACAGATAGAAATCGTGGTGATTATCTTGGACTGATATACTGTGGATTTATTATCGTCGAGGGACTTAATTTAACCTTGTCGTCTTGAACTGCTGGACAAAAGTTACCTTCAGGACTAAGAAGATTCCAACGGAATATTACCTGAGGATTTATAATTGTGACTTTGCATGCTGTCATTTTGAAGTCTTCGCTGTGAGGACACATCGTCGTGGGTTCTGCATAGTGTCGAATCAGCATAAATGCTAGTTCTGAGAAAACGGCGTTTGAAAGTTTGAGTTGCTTATGAATGCGTGTAATTAAATGGAATAAAAAGAAATGGCCATTTTAAGTGGTGTATGTTAAAGACATGAATGGTTACTAACTGACGACAGTATTAAAAAACCAAGAAACAACTGTTTTCTTATTCAAAATGGCCACTGAATGTGGTTCGATTGTTTGTCAAACCCCAAATGTTTGATTCGCTGTGCTCT